>ML295321.1:0-17629 GCA_005239495.1 Nicotiana undulata
GATAAGACGACGCTCGGGCGGAGCTCTGAGCTGGAAGGGCACTAAAAGATGAACGTCCCTCGTGAGCATTGCGAGGAACCTGCCCCGACGATACCCCATTGTATGTTGGGCGAACTGACTGTGGAGGTCTGAATGAACGACCTCTGTTGGGCTGAAATTGCCCTCTGGAAGGGGCACCACTGAAATTTCCTGATCCACGAGGACTCTTGACCTCTCTTTCCTCACGATCCTGCCTACGAACCGACTCAATATCCCGAGCAATACCCATAACCTGCTCAAATGTAACTCCAGACACCCTCTCTATGGTCATTAAAATCCGAAGCTGATACGAGAGACCATCTACAAACCTCCTAATCCTCTCCCTGTCAGTAGGGACAATCTCAGACGCATGTCTGGCTAACGAAGAAAACCTCATCTTGTACTAGGTGACTGATAACTCTCCCTGATGCAGCTGCTCAAACATCCTACGCTGCTCCTCTCTGTGGGACTGAGGAACATATTTCTCCAAAAAGATCGTGGAGAACTGCTGCCAGGTGAGAGGTGCTGAATCAACCGGCCTACGCCTCTCAAATGATTCCCACCAAGTAAAAGCAGCACCCGCAAACTGAAATGTAACAAACGAGACCCCGCTGGTCTCCAAAATACCCGCAGTACGCAGTATCCTCTGGCATTTATCAAGAAAACCTTGGGCATCCTCACCCTCTGCGCCACTGAAAGTCGGAGGCTTAAGTCTGCTGAACCTTTCCAACCTACGCTGCTCATCCTCAGGCATATCAGCGACCATAAAATCCTGAGCGGGAGCAACCGGCTGAACTCGGGCTGCTCCTGGTGCCTGAATACCCCGTACAACCTGCTCAGGTGTCCGGGCAGCTGGAGTTTGATTGCCTCCCCCGGCTTGAGCTGCAGTGGAAATAGTAGACATAGAAACTGCCTGAGCCAAACTGGAACACACCCTCAATATCTGAGCTAGGGTCTCCCGAAGACCCGGAATAACAATAGGCATTGCAGGTGCCTGAGCCTGTTCTGTTGGGGCTCCATCGACTGGAACTTGATCCTGAACGATAGGGGGGTCCTGTGGTACCACCCCGACTGCTGCATGAGTTGGTCCCCTACCTCTACCTCGGTCTTGACCCCTTGTGGGTTTGGCTGGTGCCTGGTTACCCTGATCGGTATTGCGTGTCCTCACCATCTGTGAGAGAATGAAACAACGTAAGTTTAGATTGCGAGAATCAATAAATTGGCACGAAAGAGTTCAAGAAAATAGAGATGTTTCCTAAAAGTTCTGCAGCCTCTCGAAGATAAGTACAGACGTCTCCGTACCGATCCACAAGACTCTACTAAACCTGCTCATGACCGTTGAGTCCTATGTAACCTAGTGCTCTGATACCAACTTGTCACGACCCCAAATCCTAACAGGCCGTGATGGCGCCTATCGTGGAACTAGGCTAGCCGACCATCACTTTACTATGCATTTATTCAATTATCACAGTTCACAATTAAATAATAATCAAGCAACCACATCATAATTAATATAAATAAATCTTAGCGTCCCCTTAATACTTTAAACAAACCTCCCAAGAACTGGAGTCAATAGTCATGAGCATCTAAGAATAAATAAATCTAACTCTGCTAAAACTATAATATATGTCTCTGAATCAAATGTAAGACTAAATAAGGAAGGGAAATGGAGAAGATGTAGACGCTGGACAGCTACCTCGAAATCTCGTGAAAATGCTGCTACCAAACTGCGTCAGCTACTGCTCCGAACTATTACCTGGATCTGTGCATAGAGGCACAGGGAGTCTTTCTGAGTACGCCAACGCAGTAGTAATGAAAATAAATCACAGTATGAGTAGTATAAACACACAGAACATGTACACAATTCCACAAACACGTAAAACACCAAGTCACCACGTAGTATTCATCAAATAATGAGTTCGAAATCAGTTTTCAGAAAAACCTTCGAAACAAGTGCAATATCAGTATATCTCAGTAAAATTCTCAGTAAAACCAGTGTGAAAACGAAGTAAATCATAGTTTGAAAACTCAGTAAAATCTTTCATAAAACTGCCCCTCGGGCCAAAATCATTTATCGTAACCATTGCCCATCAGGCATCCTCACAATCACTCTGCCCATCAGGCATCCTCACAATCACTCTGCCCATCAGGCATCCTCACAATCACACTGCCCATCAGGCATCCTCACAATCACTCTGCCCATCAGGCATCCTCACAATCACTCTGCCCATCAGGCATCCTCACAATCACTCTGCCCATCAGGCATCCTCACAATCACTCTGCCCATCAGGCATCCTCACAATCACTTTGCCCATCAGACATCCTCACAGTCACTCTGCCCATCATGCATCCTCACAATCACTCTGCCCATCATGCATCCTCACAATCACTCTTCATAAGCCCCGCAGGCATCACTCATTCGGTACCGGCGCTCACTGGGGGTGTGTTACAGACTCCGGAGGGGCTCCTACAGCCCAAGCGCAATAATAAGCCACAGCATGGCATAATTCACACACAATATAGGCCCGCAGCCTCACTCATATCACATCATCCTCACAATATAGGCCAGTAGCCTCACTCAGTCGGACACTCTCAAATTGCCCTTCAGGCCATAAATATACCGGGTTCTCGACCCAAAAAAAGTATTTCATTTTCAAGAAGTAGTATCAAAATACTCTGAGTGTCAAAAATATTTCACAGAAAAGACTGAGTAAAAAATCATAACATAGCAGTGAGAAAAATAGTAAAAAAATCCCCCAAGGGGTAAACAAGTCGGCACTAGGCCCCAAACACAGCTTACATCCCAATTCATATCATAATAAAATAATACTATTTAAGCAAAGGCTTAAAAATCGGTTTCGCAACTCAATAGTCGCCTAAATAGGAACCATGTTCCAAAGTTTCCACCTTTTTATTTCAAAACCCGTGAAAGGGTGCATAGTCCGGGGTTTCATACCCTCAGGACAGGATTTAAAGACATTACTTACCTCAAAACTAGCCCGAAACTACTCCGCAATGCGCTTGCCTCTCGAATCAACCTCCGAAGGCTCCAAATCTACCAAGTTCAGATTTTTATCATCAATATGGGCTTAAGGAATAATTTCCAATCGAAAGGTATCAAATTTACTCAAAAATCCGAATTCGGTCAAAACCCGACCCCCGGGCCCGCGTCCCGAAACTCAGAAATTTTTACAGAAAAGTGTTCTTCATCTTCCCACGAGTCCGTACATATAAAGAACACCAAAATCGGAGTCCGTTAGACCCCTCAAATCGACCTTTGAAGGTCTCATAATCTCATGCCCCAAAATCCTATTTTTCTACTATTTTTCATGAATTAAAGGCTGGGATTATGGTCTATAATCACCCATAATCGAGTTTTAATGACTAGAACACTTACCTCAATGAAGAACAAGGATTTTCCCTCTTCAAAATCGCCCTCAAGAGCTCTTTTCGGTACAAAAATGGTGAAAAAGAGGGTTTAGGTCGCGGATGAAATATTTAAATACTGCCCAGGCTTTTGTTCTCCGCGATCGCAGCCTTGGCCCTGTGATCGCATAGTGTCCTTACTTTGACCTCCGCGATCGCAGGCCCAGGCACGCGATCGCACAATGCTTTTGACCAGCGACCCCACGCGCCTATAACAACCCTACGCGATCGCACTCTTCCTCACGCGACCGCACTGGGATACCTGCTCGACCTCTGCGATCGCGGTCACACCTATGCGATCGCAGAGTGTAAATCCTGGCCCCCTCTCAAAATTCTCTATGCGATCGCGACTCCTTTTATGCGATCGCAGAGAGTAAAAATCTGCTGCACTGACACCAGAAAACCAGCAATTATTCTAAGTCCAAATGAGTCCGTTAATCATCCGAAATCAACCCCGAGCCCCTTAGGCACCCCAACAAAATATACTAACACATCCCATAACATCATTCAAACTTATTCACACTCTCGAAACACCAAAGCTAACATCAAAACACCAAATTCTCATCCAATTCAAGCCTATGATTTCCAAAAACTTCCGAAACGCGCATTTGATCAAAAACCCAACCAAATCATCTCCGAATGACCTGAAATTTTGTGGGCAAGTCCAAAATGACCTAACGAAGCTACAGCAACTCTCGGAATCCCATTCCGACCCTCGGATCAAAATCTCGCCTATCAACCGGAATTCGCCAAAATACTAACTTCGCCAATTCAAGCCTAATTCTACATCGGGCATCCTAAAAATATTCTGAACACACTCCTAAGTCCCAAATCACCTAACGAAGCTATCCGAACCATAAAATACGTATTCCGAGGTCGTTTACCAATAAGTCAACTCTTAGTTGACTTTTCCCATTTTAAGGTTGTTCTTAAGGACTAAGTGACTAAATTCTCATTTAACCATTTCAATTTCAAGCCTATCAACTTTAACACATTAATAATAGAATAACCAACATATAATAATCCACTAACAACAGTTATAATGCAGGTTTTTACGTAACGACAGACCGGGTCGTTACATCCATGCCCCAAGCAACGAAGGGCCAAGGTGCGGACATTGTATGCAACTTAGATGGTGGTGAATGAATCAAATCTCCATGCACCTGGAATTGATGACACTTACGAACAAAGCTGATGTAATCTCGTTCCATGGTGAGCCAATAATAACCTGCTCGAAGTATCTTCTTTATCAAGACATACTCGTTCATATGTGGCATGCACACTCCAGAATGCACTTCGCTCATGAGAGCTGAAGCTTCTTTAGCATCTATGCACCTCAAAAGTCCTAAGTCTGGATTCCTCTTGTACAAGATTCCCCCACTTAAGTAAAATGCACTAGCTAATCGTCGAATGGTCCTCTTTCGGTCACATGTGGCATGTGTCGGATATACCCCTGACCTGATGTACTCTTTGATATCGTGAAACCAAGGCTCACCATTGATTTCCTCTTCAACCACATTTCAATAAGCATGCTAATCATAAATTTAGATATGCAGAGGATCAACGTATGTCTTATCCGGATGGTGTAGCATTAATGCCAGAGTAGCTAAGGCATCAGCAATCTCATTATGAATCCTGGGAATGTGCTTGAATTCTACTGACCTGAACCGTTAACAAAGATCATGCAGACACTGTCGGTACGGTATGAGCTTTAAATCCTAAGTCTCCCATTCTCCCTGAATTTGGTGAACCAACAAATCTGAGTCTCCCAAGACTAGTATTTCCTGAACTCCCATATCTACAGCTAACCTCAAGCCCAAGATGCATGCTTCGTACTCAACCATGTTTTTGGTGCAATAAAATCGAAGTTGGGGTGTTACACGGTAGTGTTCCCTTGTTTCAGATATGAGTACCTCCCCTATTCCAACACCTTTCATGTTAGCAACTCCATAAAAGAAGAGCTTCTAGCCTGGCTTTTCATCATGGTCAACCTCATCAACATACATCACTTTTTCATCAGGAAAATAAGTTCTCAAGGGCTCATATTCTTCATCTACTGGATTCTCGGCCAAATGGCCGGCTAAGGTTGGGCTTTCATCGCGGACCGGGTCACGTAGATGATATCAAACTCTGTGAGTAAAATTTGCCACTTTGCAAGTCTTCTTGTGGGCATAGGCTTCTGAAAGATATACTCTAGAGGATCCATGCGAGAAATGAGGTAAGTAGTGTAGGATGACAGATAATGCTTCAACTTTTGTGCAACCCAAGTCAGGGCGCAACATGTCGTTTCAAGAAGAGTGTACTTAACCTTATAAGGGGTGAACTTCTTGCCGAGATAATAAATGGCTTGCTTTTTCTTGCCGGTGATGTCGTGTTGACCCAATACACAACTAAAAGAATTATCCAAAACTGCCAGATAGAGAATCAGGGGATTACCGGGCTCTGGCGGGACCAACACAGGTGGGTTTGACAGGTACCTCTTAATCATATCAAATGCTTCCTGACACTCATCGGTCCACTTGACTGCACCATTCTTCTTCAGCAACCTAAAGATGGGCTCACAAGTGGTCGTGAGTTGAGCAATGAACCTGCTGATTTAGTTTAACCTTCCGAGCAAACTCATCACCACTGTTTTATTCTTTAGCGAGGGTAACTCTTGGATGGACTTGTTCTTTGATGGATCCAATTCAATACCTCGGCGACTAACCACAAATCCCAACAGTTTCCTTGACGGGACACCAAATGCACATTTTGCTGGATTGAGCTTGAGGTTATACCGGCGGAGCCTTTGGAAAAACTTCCTCAAGTCCCTGGCATGGTCGGACTGCTTCTTTGACTTTATGATCACATCATCTACATAAACCTCGATCTCCTTGTGTATCTGATCGGCGCTCACCCACACTACTATAGAGTAGGAAGATGAGGGTCAGAGCAGCTTTTACCTGAAGGATCGGGATCGAATCCATAGGGAGTTATGATTGTGGGAGTTGAGTTTCTAGGTAATCTAGTAGTGGTTCGTGCTCTTAATTGCACTTCTCATGATTTTGGGTTTTATATTATAGTACGGTTTAGACTAATTATAATTGCAATTGAACAAACTATTGTCTTTTTGGGTTATTTTCTAATTTGATAAAGGCACTAGGGTTATGACTTTCACCTAGGCGAGTAAATAACTGATTCTAATATCTATGGCAAAGATGTTATTCGGGGAATTATGATATAAGCAATGCGCCAAAGCTACCCACTCTATACCTCTCGGTAGTTTGAGTGGATATGCCCTAATTGCCTTTCTCAAGGTCAATTGGGTTTCAAATTTGCACAAGCAATATAGGTTTAAGTAGGGTTTTACTCTCTCGAGGTTTAACCCGTTAATTGGGAGTGTCAATTCTCATGATTTCGTCCCAATTCCTTGTTGGGTTGATTTTCTAGACTCAAGTCCTCTTTCTCAAGAAGGACCCAAGTAAATTGAACACCAATTAGTGTTTGCAACCACTAATATTAACAAGAAAACCACAAATCAACCCAAATATCCATCACCCATAAACATCTAAGCATTAATTTAAAGAACCTATTAAATACCCACACTAGGGTTGAGCCACAACCCTAGCTAATGTGTTTAGATACTAATAATCAATGAAGAAATCAAGGAAATAGATGAAGAAAAACCCATGTAATTGAATTATAAAATAAAATTGAAGGATTCAATGTTGAAATCTAGCTAAAATTACAAAAACATGCTGTAGAAAAACGCCCACGAGCTCCCAAAATATGTCTGATACAAAGCTTAACCTAAAAATAAGAAAAGAAACTATTTATACTCAGCTAAAAAAATTCGGACAAAAATGCCCCTACAGGGTCATCGTGGACCGCGCAAAATAGACCGCGGCCGCAGTGAGGCTTTTTGGCTTCACAAATTTGGGCTCTGAACTTGGTCACCGTGGTCTGCATAAATCGGATCGCGGCCGCGGTGGCTTCAATGCAGATCGCGAAGAAAGGACTGCGGTCCGCAGAGGACTTTTAGTCTTCAACATTTGGGCTCTCTGAATGTCTTGACCGTGGACCGCGTAAAATGGACCGCGGTCCGCGTTGGTCTTGGCCTTTAGAATCAGGTGCTCTGAATCTCTCCACCGCGGTTCGCGTAGAATGGACCGCGGTCCGCGATGATGTTTTCCTTGGAAACAAGTCTCTGAATCTCACCACCGTGGACCGCATAAAGTGGACCACGGTCCGCAGTGGATTTTGCCTTGAAGGATAGCTCTCTGAATCTCACCATCGTGGACCGCATAAAGTGGACCGCGGGCCGTGGTGGTCAATTGAACTTGGCTTTTACTTGTTCTTGGTACTTGTGCAAGTTTCACTCCTTTTTTAGCAGGTCTTTGACTATTTGTCATCATTTTTGACTAAAACCTACAACAAGAAAAACACGTAAGCCTTTGGGACTATTTTGTGTACAATTGCATCCAAAACTCAAGCAAGATAGAGTGCAAAACAAGGTAAAATACCTAGTTATAAACTCCCCCAAACTTAAGCTTTTGCTTGTCCTCAAGCAAACAAAATAAGCCCCACCCCTTTTTGAGTAAATCCAAGAAAATTCAGTTGTCCTAAGGTGACTTCTTCTAGCATCAATTGGGACCAACAATTTCTCTCAATGCAAATGAATCATTAACAACATTTGACCCTTTTAAAACGATGGATTTCAGTGCGACACAAGATTTGACTCGACTCATCAGCGAAACTCTTACTGTTACTTTGGTCATTGTGGAACCCAAACTCATACTCCTCACCTCTCCCTAAGCAAACCTCACTTTAAGATTGTAACACTCAGAACGAGGATAATGGGAGTTCACTCATCTCTCTCAAGGAAAAGACTCAAGTCTGGCTCAAAGTAACATAGGCTTGCCCCTTATGTGAGTCGCCACTAATGTAAGCTTCATTCAACTCAAGATCATATAGGACTTTTGTGGACACATGATGAAGGCTTTTGGTTTAAGGTAGGAAATATTTGGTAAAGGTGAGTTCTATCTTCCGTTAAGCACTTCATTTATTTCACATTATCTTGACTTCTTGAGTCATTTAGCTCTTTCTGAGGGGTTAGAGAGACACATTGTCACTCCTTCTTGTTCAATTCAATCATTTTTCTCCTTTCTAAACATTCCACACCTTTAATTTCTTTCTTTTCATTGATTCCCTTTTATTTCTTCTAACTTGTTCATTCTTTTTTACTTTTTTATTTTTCTTTTCTTTCTTTTTCATTGCCTTTCCTTTTCTTCCTTTTTGTACCTTCCTTTTCACTTTGTTGCATTCCTCGTCTCTCCCCCAAACTTAAGTTTTTGCCTTGTGCTAAGGGAAGAAGGGGTGCCAAGAGAGGGTTAAAATTGGTAAAGGCTTATATCATGGTTATTTGAAAGAAAAAGGTCTAAGGATCATAAGGGTGACTAGGGAAATTGTCATTGGTAGGCTATGGAAATGCTCAAGTCACTGTTCGGATCAAGGAGAGCCTATAATCACATCTCAAGTCAAACTACACTTAGGATTTCACCTAGACAAACAATCAGGGCAGGTTCTAGACTAATGGCACGGGACTTGGACTTGTAATTCAAACTCTCACCACTCAAGCTATGGGATTGCTAAAGAAACATAGTCGGGGGCCCACAATGACCCTAGCTATGATTTGAGAAACACAATGGTCCCAAAAAACCACTTGATGATTATCGGCCAACACAAGACTCTGAAGATCACGACTTTCACCATCCTAAACACAACGATTTGTTTTTTAACATAGGATCAAAGGCAAATGTGTTAGGCCCAAGTGAAGCTTTGCTTGAGGTACCATTCCTTACCAACTACTATTTACACAAAAGCAAAACGAAAAACAGACTCAAATCCTCAAGAAAGTTGTCACGACATCCATCCTCGGGAAGAGCCACCCGGTTCACACAAATTCCACCTTTGGAAAGAACCGTGACATTAAGAAAACCAAAGGCTTATTGCACGGGAAAAAATCAAAACAAGAAACTACAAAAATAAAATAAGAAGCTATAAAAAGGAAAAATGCGTAAAATAAAATGCGTAAAGTAGCATGAATATATACAAGAGGGGAGTTAATCGAATATACATAAGGGGGAATGAATATATACATTAGAAAGTAACTGTATATACAGACCAAAAAGTGCAAAAATACGAAAAGTACTAGAATAGTAAAGTTTATGTACATACCAAAATAAAAAAGAAAGCATAATAAAAATAGTATCTGATTTATACAGTCATCCAAATCAACCAAAATAGGGCCTACCCCCTTTAAATGAAAGCTAACATTGTCCTCCATGCTAACTTAGCAAAATAAGCTCAAAAAGTAAGGAGAAAGAGAGTAAAGAGAGACTCCCTATAGGCCTTCCGTCTGTGTGGGATCGTCAGTGTGGGTCCCGGGTTCTGTGGACTGCATGGGAACCTGTGACTGGTCCCCAGAACCCTATGTCTCTATCGGGACCTGGACCTAAACCTCCTCTGTAACCTGGGCCTATACTGGGGGGTCTGCCAACTCTCTCACAATGCCATCTGTAAGGGGCAACACACTCCTCCTCTTTGCTGGCCTCTCTACCTCCGGCTCTATCTCAGGCTGGGCAGCAGGGTCCTGTAGCAGCAGGTCCAATGGCAAGTGATCCTCCTTCAACTTATCTACTTCCTCTCTTAACTTCTTCACGGACTCCTTGGATGCACGAGTCTGTTTCAGCTTCTTGATTTCCTTTTCAAGATCCTTTAGTGCCTTCCCATGAGAACCAACAGCTTCCAGGATCAACTTCTGATCATCAAGGATTTTCTTCTGGTTGGCCAGAAGTTCCTTGAGAGTATCTTTAACGGACTGGGGAACCTATGGTGGGGGAGGTGCAACTTGGGCTGCCACATACGTAGAAACTACAGACAGCTTAGAAGTAGCTACCAGCATCCAATTATTGATACTGGCAAGGGACTGGCTCAATCTGTGGGCAGTCAGAGGATATGCCCGTGATGCAGGAATGCCTGGGGCTGCTGAAGTGGAGGGACCTAGAGCAATGTTTGGGATGGGTGACTCGGGCTGAGAAGATTCCACTACAACCACTGGCTCTTCAGACTGGCCAGTGGAAGCAATGGATTTACCTTTGAAATTCTTGCCCTTTGGGTTGTCATCACTCTGAAGGCTGAACCAAGAGAACGGATCTTTGGGCTTCACCTTCACGTCAAACTTCCTCTTTTCTGCTCCTTGATCTTCAAAGTACATGGTTAGGAAGTTTGGGAAGGGATAGGCTCTATCATCCTCATTCACCACCCGTGTAATAACACTTGACATAACATTCCCGACATTGATCCGGTATCCTCCCATGATAGAAGCAATCAACACAGCCCGCCTGAGAGGAAGAGAATTTTCATGGAAGGTGGGGTCTAGCCTGCTACACACGAATGTTTCCCATCCTTTGGCCTCAAAGTTCAGTGTTCTCCGGAGAATCACCTTCCTTGCTTGCAACCAGTCAAGGGTTTCACTTGGGATGGCCAAGTGCTCCACTATCCATGTACGGGCTTCATCTCCCGCATTCAATTTATCCAGGTATTCTGTCTCATCCTCATCATCAAACTCCAGATATGTGTTTAATGCAGCCCTATCAAAAGGCACAGTCAGATTCCTCACCTTGGTTGCCTTGGAGTCCTTTTTCAGATAGGCCAAATTTGTGTAGAACTTCTTGACAAGGTGTTCATTGGCATCCGGCAAATAGCAAGTGAAGTACTCCCAGCCCTTTCTCTCCCTGAACTGTCTTCGCACATTAGGGTTGAGTGGCAAAAGATCCTTGATGATGAACCTGCATTCCGGTATAACTTTCCTCTCCGTCCACCATTCCCGGAATTTATGAAAGGCTGGCTCGCTCACGAATCTATCTTGCCATGCTTTAGGCTTCTTTGTTCTTTAAACTCCCCCAACTTGGGGTTCACCCCCTGTTTGGGGTTCATTCTCTGCTTCTTCATCCCCGGAGTGCTCATCTGATAGTGAGGTCGTGGGTGAGATGGAGCCTTCATGATCACTCCTTGCAGGTGAGCCTTCAGACGACTCAGAATGGGCTGATGCTTGGGCAAGGGGAGAGTCAAAGGGCTCATTGGTTAATCGGAACCTCTCCGGAAAGTCTGGGTAGTGCTCTGGTATGGATTCTGAAGATTTCCCTCCGGAGGGTATATACACACTTCCCGATTGGGAAGCAGCTCTATCTATGGCCCAGATTGCTTTCCGTGTTGCTTTCATAGCTTGTCGGCCTTTGGGGGCCAATTTGATTGTCCCTTGGCTTTTCCCCCAGGAAGACTCTCCCCTGCCACTTGGTTTTCGACCACCTCCTCTTGATTGGACCATAATCTGCAAGTCGAATTAATTTAAAGCTTGTTAGTATCCAACAGTGCATAGATTAGAGAACACATAAGATTCAGAATCAGATGATGATAATTGAGTTGCAGAAGTTGGGACCGCGGACCGCACAAAAAAGACCACGGTCCGCGATGAAGTGGATTCAGACTACACACCTCTATAAATGGTCACCGTGGACTGCGTAAAAACGACCACGGTCCTTACTAAGTCATCGAAGACCGCACAAAGATGACCGCGGTCCGCGTTGAAGTGGGTTTAAGACTACCAACTTCTCTGAAGTTAAGCACTGCGGACCGCACAAAAACGACCGCGGTCCGCAGTAAGTCACTACGGACCTCGCAAAAATGACCGCGGTCCGCGGTCATCAGTTTGAGACTTGTGACATTTAAAGCACCGCGATCCGTGTATAAGCACCGGGGACCGCACTAATTCAAAACCTAGGGTTCCAATTTTTTTACTGTTAATTCAAGTTCAAATGCACATGTTGTTGAAACCCTAGGTGTTTAATCAGTGAAATTAACTACAATGGGTCTAAATTGAGCATTATGAACAAAAACTGTCGCGCCCACTTTATCTATCGCACGAGTTAGGTCCGGAGAGATCGGGTTTATGACATTTGGACAACTCCTTAAAGGAAAGGGTTTAAGGAAGAGTCGCCACCTAACGATTTTTATGGTGCGTTAGGGCACCTATAGTTGATAACTCATGAACTAGTTTGCGTTACCGGAGATTAGGTAAGGTCTTGAAATTATCCCAAGGGGAAGGTGTTAGGAAACCCTCAAGATCCACAACTGTGGGTCCTAGCCAATAAGTTTGTGAATTTGGACGGTGAAGAAGTAACAAGTAAGGTTCATATAAGAGGGGATTTCAAACAAGTATGAAAATCTTTAAAGGTTTTGGAATAACATTAGAATAATCATTTGAAAAGAACTGTCCTAGGTTTAAAGTAATACAGATCACTTTAATGCAATACTCGGTATGTCACGCCTCGAAGAGGCGGCTAAACGTGGTATTAGCGCATCGGTCATCATATCCGTATTCTACCCTTCCCACCCCGTAAAGGTTATTTAAAATGCGTGTGTTGGTTGCGAATGCTTATTGCGTGCCATTACCCGTCCTATTCTATAAGTCCTGGAGGGTATTTAGGACTACTAATCCTACAAGGTGAGTACTAGGCTGGACCCCTAGGTTTAAAGGATAAAATACTAGGCGACAAGTAGAATACAGTTAGGACTTGCACATAAGGGATTTCACGAAACAATTAAAGGCTCATGTATCCCTCCACAAATAAGGCACATAGGATAGCACGTCTCAAACATAATAAAAGTCTCAAAGATGGAGTTTAAAAAAAAAGGAGTTTAGAGGGAAATCAGTAAGTTGCAAAGGATTTGCTTTGAAAAAGACTTAGCGATGAGGTAGACAATTCAACTTAAATTGAGTACTTCAGAAAATAGTTGATTTTCAAAAATACAGTAGTTAAAGGCAGCGGTAAGATTCAGAAGTACGCGGTGATTTAACGTTTTCAGAAAACATAGAAGAAGATCATTAAAGCATGGGTTTGAAGTAATATAGTGATTTTAAAAGATAAGTGACTAAAATACAGTAGCTTAACATAGAGTAATAGTTATCAGTTTACAGAGAACTGTGTCTCCCATAAAAGGAATAATGAAATTTAGGAAAAGAGGCATGAAGTCATTCAGAAGGTTCTTAAATTGCCACCGGAATTGGAGGAACTGCATATGGTATTCCATGTGTCTTTGCTTCGAAAATGCTTGAGTGGTCCCTCATGTGTTATCCATGTTGGAGATATTCAATTCACAGAAGTCCTAACCTATAAAGAAATTTCGGTGGCTATCCTTAATCGACAAGTCCGTAAGCTGCGAACGAAAGAAATGGCTTTGGTTAAGGTACTTTGGAGGAACAAAAGCAAGGAAGAAATGATGTGGGAAGTTGAAGAAGATATGAAGTTTAGGTATCCTCATATATTCTATACTACGGGAGGTAGCAATGAGACCATCATTATGGGCCATGATTCAACATTCGAGGACGAATGTTTCGAAGGAGGGGATTATGTTACACCCCGCACATATGTATCTATTTTACTTTACCGAGTCGTGTTATAGACGGTCGGGTACAACACTTATTCTGCAACCACTGATCAACTAGGTATGTTACCGACCCCTTGTGTCGCCGGGTACCACAAAGCCCTTGTGTCACTAGGTACGATTGAGCCCTTGTATGGCCAGGTACGACCAAGTCATCTACGATGCCTGATATGGAGAGATGTGTAATGAGAGGCTATCGAGACCTTGAGTGGTCGGGTATGATCGAGTCCTCCACGAGGCCGGGTATGGAGTGATGAAATGTTCCCCAAAGAATCGTTGAAAGTATGTTTACATATATTTATTATAATTATTGCATGGTCCCAAATGGGTTGCTTAATTTTACAAGAGTTGCACTCAGTTATCATCCACCGTTTATAGTTTCCATAATTTATTCCATCGGCGAATTGTCCCTCGTAACCAGGTTATGAAAGAGTACTCATATCTCTTACATTGAGACAGTGAATTTAGATGTTCTCTTAGTCTTACATGCTCGGCATATTTTCGTACTGATGCCCTCCCCTTTTGGGGCGGTGTGTTTATGCCCACAAGGGCAGATACGCCCAGTGACGTTCCTCCCCAGTAGGATGTTATTCCGGCTAATTTGGTTGTTGCTCTCCCCTCCTTCAGAGTAGCTGTTCAAAGGGTCGATAGGTACTGGAGCTCTTGTTCTAAATATTTTGGGTATGGTGGGGCCCTATACCGACCAAGTTGTGTATATGTTAAAGTCTTTTGACTTCTCTTATAGGCTTACAAACTAGAGATTGTTATATATAAAAGGTAGAAGTATGACTCTGTTACAATCATAAATATGTATGGAAGGTTAATGTTTCTATTGCTAATCAGTTGAACATATTATAGTTATGGTATTGTTACTTGGAGGCCTCAACGTCCGGGTTTGATGTATAAAAGGATCATAAGAACAGATGTGGATTCGCATGGGACTTCGGGCATCATGTGCTAGTCGCAACTCCTAAAGTTGGGGTGTGAAAAATATATTCATGTCCCATGTATTCAGGAGTCGTTTGGTTTCTTCTTCTTCTTCTTCTTATTTTACTTCTTCTTTTGTTGAGAAATGAGTTTCTTAGATTTGTTGTTGTTTTGATAATTTGATGATTAGGGTTTGTTAAAAAAAGAGGCAATCCGGTGTACAAAGAATCACACATTCACTCAAGGTCCCGGGAAGAGTCGCACCCAGGAGGTGTGATGCAGACAACCTACCATAATGCAAACGTTAGTGGCTGCTTCAACGGCTCAAACCTATGACCTATAGGCCATAGGGAGACAACTTTAAAGTTCTCCAAGATTCTACTTCATGATTAGGCTTTATTATTTATGATATTTAAAGTTATGTTTTAAATTTGAGCTCATTTAGAGTAGATTTGAGCGTTGAATCGTGTGTTGGATTATTAAAATTTGAAGAACAAGTTTATGTTTTAGAACTAAAGATCTTATTTAATATGTTATATTGAAGAGGTAGAACTACTTTTGGTTCGAATGTTTTGAAGTTTCATTGAAAAGATAGAAGAACTTAAACCCAATTTATGAAGTTGCATTGAAGAGATAGAACTCTATACTTAAGATTCAATTTTTCTAAAATTGCATTGGAAAGATAGAAGAACTTAAGATCCAATTCTGGAGTTGGATTGAATAAATAAAACTACTTAAGATTCGATTTTTTTAAATTTCATCGGAAAGATAGAAGAACTTCATATCTGATTCTAAAGTAGCATTGAAGATATAGAAAGACCATTGACCCTGCTGAATACATTTTAAAATATTTTGCACAATGCGGGTATAAACTTTAATGCCGGATCTAGAAATATTTGGAAAAGGCCCAAAACCAACATAAACATGTTTAAACTGTATTCTTTTTCTTGTGCAGACAAAACTAGTGTAAAGTAGGAATTTTTATTCTTATATAATATTTGAAACTTATTTATCAAAATTATCCTAATTTTGTATATTACCCGCTCTAAATAGGGATGCTTAAAATTTTTATACAACCCATTATTAGTGCCTTAAATTGGAGCCGTTTCTTTTCATATACAACTCATTATCAGTGCCTTAAATTAAGGGATTCAGTTACACGTGTTAGTAAACTGTTTTAAAAAATATATTCAGAAACAAAAGATGCAATAAAAGCTGAAATGCAGAAGAACATAATTATTCTGAGCCCACTGAATTCATAGTGTTTCCTTAAGGAACTTAATCCCATTCTAGTACCCGAGGTTTAGGATTATTTCCTCCCAAGATATAACAGATTACCCTCACTGGTGTAGTGGTACCTCAGACCCCAGTGACAAAAACACAAAGAACAATAGTAAGTCACACTATTTATGGTTATTTACGAACGTAAAGAATAGGAGAAATCAGAATTTTTGTAAGGAAAATCTGAGGGAATGGTCTGCTATTTATAGCCAACAAGTTGGGTTTAAATGAAGAGTTGCAACTCTTCATAGGGGAGGTACAACTCTTCAGAAGGTATGTCATGAGTGTTCACGTAAAACGGCCATTACATAAATGGTTATTTATGCAAAATAAAATGGGAATTCAAAATACATAGGAAAATTAATTATTCATTACAAAAATGGATAAATTGGATTATCACGTTAATCTTTAATATTAACAAATAAATTTGGTCCAAAAAATTAATCACTCAATCGATCATTTGACTAAATCCAAATCTAACAAATAAATTTGGTCCAAAAGATTAATCAATCAATCGTTTGACCGAAGCGAAAGCGGAAGCCAAAGCCGAAGCCTAGCCGACCGAGCGACGATGACGATGGCGCGAGGCTTGCCTTCTTCTCAACTCTTTAAGATCTAGAAGAAGTGAAATTCTATATATATATATATATATATATATATATATATATATATAACCATCAAAAGTCTTTTCCTCTTGCAATATGGGACAGTGTCCCTTTGTCAAGGAGGGAAAATCAAATTTTTATTTTTTCCTCAATTTCCCATTCACCCTTTTTTAAGCTCTAAGAAGCTTAAATCCAACAACACTCTTTTCTTTTCTTTTTCTCTCATCTCCTATTTCCAGTAGTACATTAACTGTAGTATAGAAATTCCAATAATGTCAAACTTGAGTGACGTAAAATAGTTTAAGACATAATTGAGAACCAATTTTCATAAAACTATTTTAATAGCTTGAACCATAAAGCAGCACCAAACCAAAGCAATAGAGACATCGACGATAGAAAACACCTAAATTAGACAAGATGAAAGCCAGAATATTCAAATTTCATACATTTATGAAAACATATAAACTAAAAACAAATTTTATACAATCAATTATATAGTATAAACTTATTTATAACTTATCAACAAATTTCATACATCATTTTTACCCAGTTAAAAATAACTACATCATACAATTTTATACAAATTTTATGCAAACATGTCTTTTGTATGTACTTTGTATTTGATTTGTATATATTTTGTAGGCAGAACTGCCTAAATGTCATGTCGTTCCCCAAAATTAAAAGTTTTCCAATTGAACACTTACAGTCGTATAAACCGTGAATAATAAATGCTTATGATAGGAGGCTGCCAATGCGTGTAATACAAACACATACACGTTGGACGCCACGTCAAAAAAATTAGATCACGTAGGCTCCAAGTCACTTATTATGGCCACATAAGATAATAAAATGGGAAAAGATTATTTACCTCCCCCCCCCCCCCCCCC
>MDKH01076509.1:0-22748 GCA_005239495.1 Nicotiana undulata
ATATTTATATCCCAAAGATTTACAAGAAATTGCCTTACATAAAAAAAAATTTAAAAAAATAGGTCGAACTCGTTTAGGCCCGTTAGGCCCGCGGGCCCGGCCCGCTTAGCCCGCAAAGCCCGCGGCCCGTTTGGCCAGACCCACTTTGCCCGTTTGGCCCGGGCCCGGCCCGTTAGTCACCCTTCGATCAAACACCCAACCAAACCATCTCCGAATGACCTGAAATTTTGCGGGCAAGTCCAAAATGACCTAACAAAGCTACAGCAACTCTCGGAATCTCATTCCGACCCTCGGATCAAAATCTCGCCTATCAACCGGAATTCGCCAAAATACTAACTTCGCCAATTCAAGCCTAAATCTACATCGGGCACCCTAAAAATATTCTGAACACACTCCTAAGTCCCAAATCACCTAACGAAGCTATCTGAACCATAAAATCCGCATTCCGAGGTCGTTTACCAATAAGTCAACTCTGGGTTGACTTTTCCAACTCTAAAGCTCTTGTTAGAGACTAAGTGTCTCAATCCACTCTATTTTTCATTCCGAACCCGAATCAACCAACCCAACACTTCATGAACAGTCTAACCGAGCTACTACAAGACATAAATAAAGGATTAGATGTGTATACTGTGTAACGACGGACCAGGTCGTTACAATAAGAGTACCAGTGAGCCAAGATTGACTAAGTTCTTGTTATGGCATATTATGTGCATTCAAAGTTCATATCATACATGGAATATTATGCATGTACTTCGAGCTATAATCGGAGGTAAGAGGCCTATTTGCCCGAAAGGCTATATATATTGTACAGATGGCCACATGTTGGCAATATGATACCGGTTAGATACCGGAAGTGACCGCCATTGCTAGCATTTGGTTGGGTATGTCATGCATTTGCATCAATATATATGTATTCACGACATTCGATTAAGCATACCATGCATATTTGATTACTATGAGGTCGGATGTCGGCCATTGAGGCTATCATAGTTTCAGTGTCAGGTGTTATCTCTATTACCCTTTTTACATCAACTATGTATGGTTCTACTTTCTGCCTTACATACCAGTACATTTTCATTCGTACTGATGTCCCGTTGCCTGGGGACACTGCATTTTTGTTTCGTGCGTGCAGGTCCAGGTAGGGACTCTGATCGACCCCTCCGCTAGGATTTCGGGGTTCAGCTGCGAGTTGGTAAGCTCCACCTCTTCCTGGAGCTTTCATAGGATGGTTACTTTTGTTGTACAATATGGGTAAAGTCGGGGCCTTGTCCCGACGGTGCTTATGACACTCTTAGAGGCTATTGTGGACACAATATTCTGGGTCTTTTTGCAGCTTTCAGTCTCTAGCCCATAGGCTTGGCATGTATATATGTGTGTGTAGGCATGTATGTCTTCAGTCGCGGCCTCATCGACCATCTAGTACTTTATTATTTTGGCTTGTCTACCTTTGTTTATATGGCTTATTGTTATTGAGGTCATGACCTTAACAGTCCAGACTTAGTATTTCAGATGTTATGCTGCCCGATCGGTTGGGCCCCCAGTTTAGTTAGCTAGTATGTTTAGTGGCTAACTCGATCGAATACAGTATCGAGTGTCAGTCGTGCCTCCCCTAGTTTGGGGCGTGACAGAGTGGGTGGGTGGGGTGAGTGGGTGGTGACGAAAAAAAATCATTTTTGAGAGAGGGCACGGGGTGGAGTTAGCGGGGGTGGTGGTGGTGAGGGTAAGGAATAGGGTGGGGAAGGTTGAGAAGGAGTTTTGGAAAATGTTTTCCCTTCTCTTGATATGGAAAACGTTTTCCTCCAATTTGAGGAAAATGAATTGATGAGGAAAATATTTTCCAAAAAATTTAAGCCAACCAACACATGGAAAAATTGAAAAATATTTTCCGAAAAATATTTTCCTTCATACCAAACACACCCTAAATCTTTCCTTGTTTGGATTGAATACTAGCTCCTAATAGTATTAAAGATTTAAAACCCTAAAAAATCTATAAATATGTTATAATTAAATAACAAGCACGTACTATTATCACTAGCCCCTCAGTGAATCAACATTTCCACGACAGGCTTTCTGCAAAATTATATAAATCAAAGACAATTGATAAATCATGTATGTACAAAGGAATAATTTATTTAAGCATAGAAACTGACGTTGGGCAACAAGGAACAACTTATAAATCCAGTATGTAAATTTAATTAAAGACAAATTCATTAGTCATTTATCACATGTTTTCTATATATTATAGTAATATGTTCAATATTTCTTTTGCCGGATTTACGAAAAAATGGAAAATTACTTGCAAAATTTAAAATTGTACATTTTGATTTCAATTTTCATAAGTATCTATCATATTCATATGTTTCATATTTATGAGGAGATATAGTTTAATGCTATTAGATGTAGTTATAAAATTAAAAGGACAAATTTCAAAGTTCAAACTTGTACGAAAAAATGTTTACAGCTTGAAGTTCACTAATACTAATAAAAAAACTTAAATATAAATCTCACTTAAATTATAACAATATAAAACTCAACGATTAGTATAAACTTCCAATTCAATTGCAAGTGGAATAAAATGCTCCTTCAATTAATAAATGAGTAAATAATTTGACTTAAGGCTATGAGGACTCTATGGAGCAATTTTTCTTTTGTAACTAAGTTAGTTAAATAGGATAAATATGAATCATTATTAGAAATTTACCTTATTTTCTTGAACTTTTATTATGTAACTCAAAATAAATTTTTTTTATAATATTTATGTGATTTTTTAAAATCTTTTACTCATCGACGCAAATACACGCGCAATGCGCGTACGATGCGACTAGTTTAATTAAAAATATAAAACAATATAGAGAACCAAAAATAACAAAAAGAGTTGTGTAATCTCAAACCGGTAGTATTTTTTATGCGAACATAAATATTTTGTGTTCTTAAAATTTTAGTTATTAACATTACATATAATTATATATGGAGATAAAAATATAGATGTTATGACATTTTTGTTTCACAAGACGATTCAAATGTAACGATGAAGATGATATGATGGAGTTGAATATGCCATGAGTACCTTGAAATTTGAGCATTGGCTTTTAATGAATGAAATATTGTCCTCTTTTTTGTGCTTTATTGTAATCTATTGGAACAATATCAATTAATAAGTTCTGCATAAGTTTTTTATCCAAAAAGTATATTCCTTGACTTGTTAGGTTAAACTTAAATTTTATAAAAAACAATTTTAAAAATGGTGGGTCCGTCTGTCGGGGGCTGTGACCTATATAGGGCTAGGTCGGGCTAACAATTTTAAGGTCCATCGAAAAAGTCATCTAAACAAAAGCAAAATAAAGTGTAACATCTACTAACAACCAAAACTTTTAAAGGGTGAAATTATTTTGATCCTAAGAATCAAATTCATCCTCTGACATTAAACAATAAACATTATTAGGTATGACAATTGGGGCGGGCAGGGGAAGATCTAAATAGGACAGGGCAAAGCGGGGCGGGGCAAAATATTATTTTTGAAAAAAAAATTGATGGGTTAGGGCAAATTAGGGAACGATATGGAGCAAATCCTCATTCTCTTTACATTCCAGATTTACCATTATTTACATCTGTTACTTTCACATTTTAATGGAACTAACAAAGAAGTATTTGTTTTTAACGTTCAAAATTTGATTTGACTTAGATTGAAGAAAAACATTGATTATATTGACTTTGTCCAGTATTCGTCTGGCTATTGGCCATTAGCTTAAAATCACCCTAAGCTAAACTGTTAATAATAAGATTATAAAAGAATTTGATTTCTAGAAAAGATCAGTAGGAGTATTTATAAATTAAATAAGAAATAGATATTCTAATATGATAATGGAAGGAAACAAACAGTTCCAAAAGTGACTTAAGCAGTAGCCATTTACTTGAGCTGAAGCACTAATTTAAGGGGATTAACTCTTTAATAAATTATACTATAATATTGATAAAAATAATATTTTATTCAACTGCTTCAAATAAATATTTCATGTCAATAAAAGAGATTTTTTTTTGAATGAAATCTAAACGGGGCGGGGCGGGTCAAAATTTTAGTGATCTCTAGACATTATGCTACTTCTATTACGTGCATTAGATCGTAAATGGATTATATTTTACCCTTGATATTTTCAATTTCTCCTCTATGCATATTTTTTTTTTATTGTATTAAGGAATTCACATTCGACCTCGTTCGAATTAACTATGAGTAACATTCGACTTCGCTCGAATTAACTCAAATTCGATCTCGTTCGAATTAATTACGAGTAACATTCGACCTTGCTCGAATTAACTACGAGTAATATTCAACCCCGCTCGAATTAACTCACATTCGACCTCGTTCAAATTAACTACGAGTAACATTCGACTCACTCAAATTAACTCACATTCGACCTCGTTCGAATTAATTACGAGTCATATTCGATCTCGCCTTAATTACCTCGCATCGACCTCGTTCGAAGTAGTAAAGGATTATATTTTATCGCACTCGAATTCAGCCTATACTCAACCTGATTTGAGTTTGATTTACAAGTTAACTTCGTTTTCAGTTAATTATGTCGATATGGGACTTCACCCAGGTTCAATCAAAGATATACTTGACCATATTCAAACTAGCACATACCGACACAATTTTTCTAATCGAAACAATCATTTGAAGAAAAATGTTCGAAGAAAAACAAAAGATCAAATAACTTACAGTAAAGGGTTATGATCATTCCATTCCAAAAAGTATCTTGCAAAGGGCCAGAAAGATGCCCACACAAAAAAAGAAGACAAAAACAAAGTACTACTCTGTGTCATTCCCACCTTCATCATTGTCGCTCTCTCCACCATCTGGGTACTCGTCGTCATACCAAGTATCCTACTCGATCCCGTCCAGTTCATCCTCGCCACGATTCGCCCTCGGCGTAACAGGATCGAAACCACAGGCAACTTGAGCTTCACGTGCCTTAGCATGAGCACCCTCAAACTCAAGCTCAGTAACTTTCTTTGCCGTCATCAAGTCCCTAAAAATGTCCAAATGGGACTCGGCATGGATCCATTTCCCATACGAATCTCGCGGCACGTTAGGAAATGAGGAAGTGTGAGAGGAGGATGGCCGAGCCACCAACTGCACCTTCTCGTCCTCAAGAGCGGCGACCTGATCGTTCTAATCGGAAATCTCTCCTTCAAGTCCACCTATCCGCTCATCGAGCTTGGCCTCCCTAAGCGCGACCGCTTCAACCTCACTCGCCCGTTAGGATCAAAGGACATGAACGGCCTCCTCCGTCGCCGCCACTTTGGCCAGAGCCGTCTTCCTAGATTTCTAGACCTTGCCTAGCTCCACCGTCGTCTCAACCAGCTCGTTGCTCAAGGCATTGAACTGGGTCGAACTGTGCTGAAGTTCAGCCCGTATCTGCGCATTCCGCCGCGACTTCCCTACTCACCTGGAGCTCGTCCTCCTTGGTCCTGAGCTACCGCTCGAGCTCGCTACGTTTGCGGATGACCCTCATGAGCTCTTCGTCTTTCTGTTTCAGCTCGTCCCTGAAAGACTGGAAGTTGTCGTTCGTGCCGAGTTGAAGACATAACTCACGATGTTTGGAGCGATACTCACAGTACTTCGAAACCATTCTTTTGAAGATAGCCCTTCTCCTCTCTTCCAGACGGGCACACTCGATCTCCAAAATAAGGGTCTAACAAAGAGGAAACAAGAGAAATGAGTTAGTGAAAATAAAGGAGAAAAAGAGAAGGCGCAAAGAGTAGCAACCGCAGTACTTACCCGCAGAGCCATTCCCGATATGCCCAGCGACAAGGCATCATCGTCTAACGTATGCAACGTCATTTCCTCGGCACAGGAACAAAGCGGCCCCAAGTCAGGGAATACGCTCTCCGTGCGCTTCAATAGATCTTGGTCGAGGGGGATGATTATGCTACGAGTGTTCCCCTCCGTCTGCACCTCCACCGGAGTAAACCCTTTGTTGTACATCCTAACCTCTTCGGGGTCGATGTCAGAGCCAAATTCGTAACCATCTACGGCTATGCTCTTTCCTCTCACCTCGGTAGAGGAAGGGATGCCTGTGTGCCCCGACGACGATGGATCACTCGACGACATGACCTCAATCGCCTCAGCTCGTTCTTATCTTTCCCCAACAACGTCAGGAAAGTTGGTTGTTTCCACATTTTCCGAAGGGGGCAGAATCTCAGTGTCCAAAGACACGCCAACCTCGGACACAACCGTGGCTTGGTCGGGATCACCCCCTGTTAACCCTCCTGTTTTTGCCGTCTCGCCGCCAAACTCCATCATTCGCCTCTTTATTAACGGAGCTACTTCCTCCTTGCTTGGCGACGACTCGTTCACCAAGTGCAGAACAGGGAAAGTCAAAATCCCCGCCGATGGAGCCGCTGTTCGGCGGCTAGGCCTGCGTGGAGCCGTGTCTGGGAAGGAGCCACAGTCCGAGTAGGCTCGCCTGCGGCCGCGGCAAGCAACGGCCCTGTAGAAGCACCCGACTGGCGGAAGGCGGGGGTAGGAGCTTTCTTCTTCGTTGAAGTCCTACGACCTGATACAAAAAAAAATCAGTTTGAAGAAAGAAAGAAAAAAGGAAACTGTGATTAACGTAGAATCAACAAAGGGCCAAATCGAAGACACTCCAATCGCAGAGGGCCTACGACCAAACTTCTTATGGAATAACGACCACTCGCGAACCCCCACCGTGCAGGGCAAAATCCGGCTCACCCAGTCTCGAATGTCAGCGACCGACGTGGGGGGCTCTCTTTCGATTGAACGAAATAAGAAGACGATCAGTTAGGTCGACAAAACAAAACAAAACAATATGAGAAATCGGTTGATAGAGGTACTTACGGGAAAAGTTCCACACTTCGGGGAATTCGCTGGGGTTCGTCACCACTTGCTCAGTTTTGACGTAGAAGAAGTGGAAATTGAAAATACGGTTGGCCCTGTCGTCCATCTTCACGACCAATACCTTGGTCCCATGATGGCGAAGGTGCAACATCGTACCTCTGAGGAAGTTCGGTGCGAAGAGGTGTAGCAGGTAACAAATATAAACTCTGCGGTTGGCCAGCTCCGCGTACTTCGTCAGCATCAGAATGAGTTTGTAGATGTACGAGGAGAGCTGGGCCGGGAAGACCTTGTAATGTTGGCAGAATTCCTACAACGGAAGAAGAGGAAGAGAGTAGCCCACCCGGAATGGGTACGCGTAAAAGATGCAATACCCAGGATGGCGGACTTGAACTACGTCATTACCAACCGGAACCAGGTCGATGTGGACGGGAATATTATACTTAGCCCTAAGTTCGGCCAAGGCGTCCGCATCCAGTTCGGAGAGTACGGGCTCAGGTTCTTCTATAGCCGGTTATGAGAAATTCGACCTAGCTTTGTCGTTGTGAGGAATAATCTCCTTCACGGTCGGAAAGCTGTCGTCTTCAGCAATGGCAACAACATCATCTTCATGAGGAGGCATCCTCACTCATAATGGCATTGGTTCAAACGAAATGTCAGAAACATGGGAAGTGGTGGCCATCTTTGGTTAATCGTAAGTATTGAGAATCAGATTGAGGATCAAGTCGTGCAGAAAAGGACGATGAGAGCAACACGCAAACCATTACGAGTGGCGTGGTTGTGGTCGACCGGTAATCGCATGAGTCGAACATCTCAGCGACCAGTCGAGGCCGAGTAGTAGAACTAGAAGTAACAACTAGTTTTGCATTGGGATCTTCAGAGGGAATATTCTACCAAATATTCTCTTTGCTTGTACTTTTAGGGTTCTTTGAAAATATTCCATATAAATAGAAAGAAAGAAGGGGAAAAGGCATGAAATATCCATATGATAAGAACACTTGTAAAAGGATAAGCTCTCACAGAAAATACAAGGAACTACTTTTAGAAGAGATTCAACCTTTTTGTGAACTATTCTATTGTCATTTCCATCTGATCCAATAAAGTGTATAATATATTCTCTCACACTCGTGTCATTCATCATTGTGAGAGGAAGAAATCCTTCACCCTATTCAATATTGGGTGAATCTTCCCCTCTATTTACATTTATTGCCATTTAATGTTATTTAATGCTTGATCTTTTTACATACTATTACATCCGGTCACATTTATTGTCAAAATTTTCATTTAACTATATCGTTGTACATGTTATCCATCACAAATCTAGAATTATTGGCTCTAACTAGGATTGACCTGTCTTAATAACTTATTAATTAGTTTAACCAAGGATTAGTATTTTTGGTCAAACAGAGGGTAAAATAGATATTCTAAAAAAATAATTGAGTTCGAAGGAGCAGAATGTTTATTGTTTAATATTGAAGGAGGATTTTGATTTTTAGTTACGGGATCAAAATATTTTATCCGAGGAATAATTCTTATACTTGTAGCCTGTTTGGCCAAGCTTTTTTTTTTTTGGGCCAAAAATGCCTTTTTTTGGCCAAAAGCACTTTTGGCCAAAAATTGAGGTGTTTGGCCAAGCTTTTTTTTTTTGGGCCAAAAATGCCTTTTTTTGGCCAAAAGCACTTTTGGCCAAAAATTGAGGTGTTTGGCCAAGCTTTTGGAAGGAAAAAATGCTTTTGAGGAGAAGCAGAAGCAGTTTTGGAAAAACAGAAAAAAATAGTTTCTCTCCAAAAACACTTTTTTGATAAACACTTTTGAGAAAAATACACTTAGAAGCATTTTTCAAAAGCTTGGTCAAACACTAATTACTGCTTAAAAGTAATTTTCAAATTAATTAGCCAAACACAAACTATTTCTCACCAAAACACTTTTTTTAAAAGTACTTTTGAGAAAAACACTTCTCAAAATAAGCTGATTTTAGAAGTTTGGCCAAACGGGCTATTGTTCTAGCTCGAATAGTGCATATGTTGGATTAACATGTAGTCCTCTTTTTTTAAACCTGTTAGTTGGCAATAATTTACCTTGCAAATGCAGACACATCGTAAACTTTGGCCTTAAGTCGAGTATCGTTTTTGAACACCAAACACTTCCATGGGACTCTTGGACAGTCAGGTAATAGCTGCAGATAAAATGTTCCTGATCATACTTTGCTTATGTGAAGATGAACGTTGAACTTGTTCTTAACAAGTTTCACGGAAACAAAGAAAGAGACAGTTTCTATTTTCTTTAATTCATAATTATAGACTTGTTTATTTATTTCCACAGTGACAGACTTCTTTAGGATATGGTAATTTCATATGTGATACGGTCTAAGGTAGCCAACACGTGCTTTGGATGTCAATTGTGGCTACTTTCGCAAGCAGGAGGCTATGTGTGTAATTTTCCATCAATTGAAATTAATGTGTAAATTTGCATTAATTAAATATTACATGTAATTGGAGGCTATACTTATATTAAGTGACTACTTAGATTACTAGGTGTTTAACATAAGAGTAATTAGGCTATACTTGTAATAAGTGACTACTTATATTTATTCAAGCAGAAGTGACCCGAAAAGCTCCACAGAGCTGTCGTATGCGGGTACTACGAGGCCCACGACTTTCTTGATCGCCTCATTCTTCAACCATGGGTTAAGATATTCCACTCGAAGAACACACCTTGAAGAAGTTGTCATTAAGAGTGGCAGTAATGGCAATCCATCGTTATACATCTTAATAGAGAACTCATTATATTAGAAAGCCTCAAGGGCTATTTCATACATTTAGTTGACAAGACCGTATTCCGCATTTTAATTCAGACAATATGTGACTGCTTCAATCTTCTGCCACAAACAAAATGGAGATACATGTTAAGCTTCACCTATATAAATTAATTTTTGACCTGAAGAAGATGGGGAAATTATTTTTATTCTCCTATGGAGTCACTGGACAGCAAAAAGTTAACACACTTCACACATACTAATCCATTTACATACGCAACAGATTTACGCGTTCTTACATATTATACTTTCAAACTTAACGTGGTCTACACCGTATTACATATTCATCTCATACAGAGGTTAGAAAGTGCACATCCTATAAAACAGTACTAGGTTGCTGGTCTCAGATAGAGAGGTAAACAACATCTAGGATTTGGGTCTGAATTCCAAACTGAGAATGCACTTGTGCATCTCATGTATTTCTCTGTCATTTCAGGGAAGTGTCGGTCTATAACATCTTTCAATGTCTCTGTCTTGTTAACCCATTCGAAGCCTTTCTCTGTGTAGGTTCGCGCATTGAAATTAGTTGTAAAGAATCGATCAGCTTCTAGCCTCCTGAAGAAAGTAAAAAAGATTGTAGCGCGTATTAGCACGAAGACCAATTCTATATATATTGCACATATATACTACTGCAACATATTAACATACCTTGAAGCAATGAGCAGAAATATGTTGAAAGCAGTCTCACTAATGGCAAAGCCTTTAATTTTCTTCTCCGCGTGTAGACCAACTTGGAGATCTAGCTTCTCAACATCATCACCATATACTTCTCGCAAAGCCTCAATTACTTCTTCATCATCAGTTAGATCTTCCCACTTGCTAATTGGTATCATCAGCAAATTCCTTCTGAACTCGTTGTACCGTGGAACTCCCCTCTCTCTATCTCTATAAACTATTAACATAGCAAGTCAGTCGGTTAGTTTCTATGAAATACGAGGACAATGTTTTATGTCAATAGGGAAGAATGAATAAACATACTTTCCAATGCGGCCATGTCAACTAAATCTGGTCTTTCTTCTCCATCAATATCATGAGGAACAAGATTCCTCATCCACGTCGGATAATTCCACAACGTAGCAGCTCCACATGACTGATGACCCATTGATACCAGCATCTGCTCTATACCAATTTTAGACAAGCTTTTTTCGCCTTCTTTCCCAATCATTTCCGTCATAGGAATCCTGATCAAACTAGACAGTTAGAAATTCATATGTACTAACAAGTTCCTTTTTATTAGCACATCTCCTGACTATTTTACTTCTAGATTTCAACAAATGTGGCCTTTGTTGTGTTATAATCCATACATACGGATCATATTTTATCTAAAAAAGTTGTCATATAGCAAGGCAACAACTTGTTTATAATGCAAAATGTGTGTAATTGGATAACATACTCTTCTTGAATAGGCAAGGATTTGTCTTCTGAAGTAGACGACTTCAAGTCCCTCAGAACAATTTTGTCAGGTAAAAGTGAGTGCATTCTGTAGACGCTAACAAACTCTTCAGTCAACGAGTAGGGAGTCCCGTGATCTCTGGGCCTTTTAAGACCAACTAATCCACTCAGTACTGGTCCAAACTTAGGTCCTAACAAATCCTTGATTTTCTTCCCCAAAAATCCATACCTGAATCAAAGTAGACTTTGTTAATTAACATTACTAGTAATGTTATAGTCATTCGCAATGCAAAGCATGATGCACGACATTTTAGAAGATCAAGACAACTAAGTGAATACTGGGAAGCTGTTTGTTAATTCAACCACAGTAATAGCAGCAGTATTTAGCAGTGAGCTTACCAGTTGATCCTCATTCCCGCAACTAGAGTATCAGTCTTAACAAGTTCAATTGTCCAATCAAGGGTATGGATTTTAGCAATGACTGCTGAAGTTATCAATCTTGCATGTCGATACAGCTTTTCATCGTCAAATTCAGGGTAATGCTCCTGAAACAAAAAACAGGCTTTTAATCAAACTTAATTCTCTTAAGGTGCAAAAATATCCTGAAGAAGCTGAAAAGAAAAGCATACTTTTAGCATATCACATATGGCATTATGTTCCTTCATAAACAAGGCCTGCAACAGAGAGAAGCCTGCCCAATTGTTACGAACATCTCCAGATATTGGAATGCCGTTATCGTCATGTTCAAGAAGTCCATCTCCTGAGACCTTGAGCTTTCCATCTTTAAACGTTCTCACCCTAATCATGCCCTCCTTATTATTCCCATATATTACGCTCCCATCCCTAGCAAACCAACAAAAACATATATAGTTCATCAGATGAAATAAAACTCCATCATCAGACTAACTTCCTATCTGCATTAAAATGAAGTAAGAAATCAAATTAATATCTGTGGTTATTAATTCGCTCTTTTAGCATGCTACTAAGCAGCACTTTGATATAGTATTTTCTGGACTTTACTATTGATTTTAATAGAATCTATTTTGCTTGACTGAACATAACATGCAATAGTCTCTCTTAAAGTTTCTCTCCATTAACAAAGAATAACCAGCTACTAGCACCATTTGATTGTGGGAGTATTCATGCGTTTGTAAATTTGTGACAGTTTTAGATTTCGGGATGCAAGGGCATGGATTTGATGATGGATTTATCTTTCTTCTTTCTTTGTCCAATAATCTTGTCGGTTAAACAGGTAATTCTTTTCCACTAATGTCTTATATTATTAGCTTTCTCCATCACCAGTAGGCTATTTAGTTTTATGAGAGAACCTTTTAAGGTTTCTCTGTGGGGATTTAGAAGTTTTTGAGTCTACTCACCACCATGGGGTCCTTGAATTCAAATGCCCAAACTTCAGATCAGGTGAATTTGTGGGAAGCTTTTTGGTCTTAAAGAACTTAAATGACTTCAATGGACACCCTGCTGCAACATCTTCAGGAGCTCTAAGCTCCACCTGTCGAAAAATTTGTGTTAGAGAAACATAAACACACCTTTACCATGACGAATACTCTAATTCTTTAAGTGACCTTCTGATCTCCTTTAGTTCTAAAAAAAGGAAAATGAGAACAGTTATATCTTCTCTAAACCTTCAAGAACTTTCGTTAGTATCAAACAGCATAATATCCTCATAAAGCAAAGTAAATGCCAACTCTACAATTTAGACAACCGAAAATGGCCTCCCACCAACTTTTGCCTGTTATTGTAACGAGTGATGAATTCTTTCATGCCTTTATTGATGCAAGAAGTAGGTACCTGTTCAGTGTCCTCCATATGGTCATTCCAATCATGGATCATAAATTGTACCCACGCGCACGCTATCATGTTGAATTGGCTCCCGCAATCTATGTACTTCCTCCTTTCCAAGAGCTTCGTGGCCACTGTTACTGGATGAGGTTCCAGCAGCTGCATAATCAAATGATATTGTCAGAACTCATAAGTGAATGAGAGATATCAAGCTATGGATTTCAGATAGTGATATGACTAAGGCACCTTTATTGGATCATGCTAATTAGCTATCAAATATTATCAGAATGAAAGAATTGAAACAGCTGAAAGAATCAAAGAAAGCTTTGACAGGAACATAATGCTGTGAATTTTGCCATGATTTAATAAGCATAGAGAAGGGGAGCCTGGCGTGACTGGTAAAGTTGCTGTCATGTGACCAGAAGGCCACGAGTTTGAGCCGTGGAAATAGCCTCTTGCAGAAATGCAGGGTAAGGCTGCGCACAACAAAATCTTGTGGTCCGGCCCTTTCCCAAACCCCGCGCATAGCGGGTGCTTAGTGCACCGGGCTACCCTTAACGAGCATATCATGATCGATTGTATTGTTAGCTTACCCCATAATTTGAAGTCGATGGTGGCATGTTGCGCCCAAAGAAGGTTCCATGACTGCCTACTAAATGATCCGCAGGATGATTGCACGTACCATCAGCAGTCCGATACGAAAACTCTTGTGTGTCATATTTCTTGCCATAAACTTCTCCAACATGTAAAAGGTTGTATCGCTGGTGCAAGTGTCTTCTTAGTCCTAGGTAAGCCAACCCGAGTAACACAGGTAATCTATGCCATAGATCAAACTTGTCAAAAAGATGTACCACCTGACATATAAAAAACAGGAGCATCAGTAAAAACAACATTAATATCACATGGTAAAAGAAGGGAATGAGAGAAAACTAACAAAGAACAAGATTGTGTCAAAGAGAGACATCTTCGCTACAACATGCCAGAGTTGAGGGTGAATAAAGGCTGCAAGAGAAAATGAGAATGCCATGAGAGTTTCTCAGCTGTTGACCTGTCAATGAAACAAAAGGATTAATTCAAGAGGTTGGTTATGAAGATTGAGAGGAAAGATAGCATTTAAAAGTGTCAAACCTGTCCTGTTTCCTGCCTTCAATTACTCATATCTGTAGGCCCAATCAATATTGCTGCAATCAACTGTCTTCAATTAATCTTTTTAATATTATAAGTGACATAAATCGAAGACAAGTGTCCAATAGCTCTTTATGGTGATATCTTACTGAGCTTGGGAACTATGAACAAAATTTTGGAACTGATGAGAAACATATGTATAGTAATTCTTTAATTTAATTGAGAGGATTAATTACCAGTAAACAGCCAAAAGGACCGTTTTATGAAAGCTACTTAGAACATTAACATCAGAAACATTCTTTTCGTCTTTCATATTCAGAGTAGTTAAATATCCATAAACGATTCTCTTAAAGCAAAATAACATCTAATCAAATATTACTCCCATATCCTTCTGACCTTCTCTATCCCCTTTAAAGTAAAACAATAACACTATGTATACATACAAACAAATATTACACATATATACTAATAAGATCACATTTACTGAACACACGCGGTGTGGGTTGTTCAAGTGAACCCAGTACTTTGCACGAAGAAAGTATATTTATATGTTAAAAGGCACAAAAATTACAACAAATAGTAGGTCTGAACCCATAATTTTGAACATATAGTACGTTCAATGCTAGAAAAACTTAAAGATTGACCCATAAAACTAATTATATCCTAAATCCGTCTGTGTCTATGTGCTTCTGCTCTCAAAGAAGAAAATAAGAGAACAAACTTTATAAGAGTGATGCAAGTAGTTGGTAAAGAATTTCATAGCAAATTAATTACCTCCAAACCAACGAACCAGTTGAAGAATAAGTAACGCCAGCATCAGCTAATTAATTGTTGTAAAATTATACGTGAAATCAATGATGTTTACTCAGTAGGCAACTTGGCAGGGTTTTGAAACAGTAAACCAAAGACGGTTTTCTTATTCTAGGAAATGTGATGCAAGAAAATGTAAGGTTTGGTAATTGGTAAAGTGGGAAGCAACATCTATATATCTGTCTACTTTTTCTAAAGCCTTTTCGAGCATTATTCGACTGATCTATTGATGTTCACACGTTATTTTGGGAACAGTAACTTCGTATGAGATTCAAAGAAGCTAAAGTGACTCTTTCATAACACGTCCACAATATTCCAAATTGTATGAATTTCGTGGGGTCTCTTTCTTGGTTCCTTTTTCTCAGTAGAATTTGCATTATCCTGGCTAGTGCATGTTACAACTATTCTGCGTAACTCGTCCTAAGTCAATGATTGAGTAGATAACTCGTCTGTTACTTGTGTCGTCATTTATAGTTTAACTTCTATCACTACTAAATAACTAGGTAATTTCGTCCAGGAAAACCGACTAACTTCGGTCGGAATTAAAGAAAAAAGTAATCGATTTCCAACCACTTTTAATTAGTCGGAAAAATAATGGCCGCTAAGGTAAAGCGACCGAAATCGGTCAAAATTTTCGGACAAAAAACGACTGCAATATTAAACGCGTTGAGTGACAACCAAAGTAAATATACCAACTAAAATCGGCCGGTATTAATTAAATTTTATTTATTTATTTTTCAAATAGCGATCGACATCGGTCGGAATTTAATTATATAATAAATTTATAATTATTTATAAATTATAATAAACCAACCGAAATCAGTCGTATACTAATAAATAAATAAATTTAAATTCAAAATTTCCAACGCACTTCATTTGGAAATTTCAAGAATATGGAGATTTCGTTTGAAATTTCCGATCGAATTCGATTGGAAATTTTGATTTTCTGGGGGAAAAATGAGATTTCCGACCGACTTCAATCGGTTTTCTGAGTAAAGAATATACTTGCTTTTAAGCTACACCACCTGCCAATTACAGCCAATATCAATCCTATAATGGCAACATTACATTGCTGCCATGCAACCATAATTAACCAACAACAACGCTAATAACAACTACAACGACAACGCTAATAACAACAACAACGTCAACCACAACAACAACTATACAAATGTTCAATAACAACATAATATCAACAATACAATCATCATTCAAAACTATTCCCAACTAAATATTCACAAGTTCAAGAATTTGTTTAGTAATACACATCATTCAGTGAGTGTTTTATATTGCATCTTCTCCATCTTCACTACTAGAACTTTCATCGTCGGCATGGTTCGAAGGACCACGACGAGAAGGATTAGCATATGGGGAAGGCTCACGATACCGGGGAATGGGGAAAACACCACTAGCAAGAAGAATGGCCAGCTGACCTTGAAAGAGATTAAATTATCCGTCCATCTTATCTAGCTGAACTTGAAGGGTACCAAATTGTTCATCTCTCTTTTGTTCTCTAGCCTTTGTCTCATCAAGCTCTGATGTCAGCTTTACGATCTTCTTTTCCGTAAACGAGATAGTCGACCTATCAATTGCCTCACCTTGGGCGGAAGTCCCTTGATGATAGTCTATAATTACGTATTTTAGTCGCTTATTACACTCTAGTTTACTGCACTTTAATTGAGTTGAGCTTTAATCGCTAGTGTTTTACACTAACTGTATGTTTATGCCTTGTAGGAGTGATTCCGAGCTATATAGATGTTATGGAATGAATTTAAGTGATTTGGAGCTTTGAAGTCTGAGTAAAAGCTCAAGGAATTAAGTCGGTATCGTGTTCGGGAGCCAAATTTGACAGTTAAGAACAAACGAAGGCTCGAGGAGGCATATTGCGCACTATCTAGTAAAATGGACATAACTTTTAGTAATATATGGTTGGAAAGCTAACTCAAAGGGATACAACTTTCATGTTTTACGTTTTCCAAATTCCAAACGGAACAGGGTGAAATACGCGGTCGAAACCGCGACCACGGACCTGACACGGACTGGGGCAGCATACTTGGCCATATGCGCGGCCACTAGCGCGACCGCGCTAGTCCAGACCTGGAAAACCATCCTTTTTCGCGCAGGAGAAGGTATAATTGTTTGGGCCCGACCCTACTTGATATATATACATGAGAGAACATTATTTTTAGGGGATTGGATATATTTTGGACAAAAATTCGACCTAAAAAGGCAAGAGACACAATAGGAGCAAGACGGGGGAATTCTTCTACTAGTTTTTCCTTCTTCTTTCTATTTTTCATTGTTGGTTATGACTTTTAGTATTGTAATTTCACATACTTTTATGAATAGCTAATTTGTAGTCTAAGGTTTTGGTGGAACCCGTTGAGGATGAACTTATTGTTATATTAATATAGTTTGCATGGTTTTTATCTCTATTTATTCAACTACATTCTTGTTGTAGTTGATTGAAGGGCCTTCAATTAGCTGTGCTTATTTGGTGTGTATCTGCTCGAGAGAGACTACATATTTAGGTAGTTGTTGAACAACATCACTCCCAAAATATAGGAGAGATCCATAACCGAGGGTTTAAAGGTTGGGTTAGAGATAACGATACCTTGGGTGTAATCTAAAGTGAACTGTAATAAAAGTCAGCTAGTGTAGCTCGAGAGAGTGCTCTAGTAAATTATCGTAATTGCTCGAGAGAGAATTACAGTATAAGTGTTCATGATTGATAGAGATAATTAGGCCAAACTATAGGAAATATACAAGAAGAGATTCCATCGAAGAGATTCGACTCTGGAGGAAATACTCATATTATATTTGCAACGCCACCTTAGTCTTTTTATAACACATAGTTGAGCGTGATCATCCCTATACCTTGCAATCCAGCCCTGTAGCGCCGAAATGATCTCTCTGGAAGGTTGTATTCTATCCCCTTATTAAGACCATCGACAACATCCAACCATATCCTCTGCGCTTCTTCGTATGAAAGGGGTGGTCGCTCGCCTTGCTCATTCGGTGGCTAGCTCTGAGTGTACTCCTCCACATTAATCTTGTAGTGACCCTTTATTTAAAAGATAGAAAATTATGACTTATATAATATTATACACATTTATAGTATTTATGGAACTTACATATGCAATCTCTGCCTGGCCCTCTACCCATTTAGTTGGATCTGTCGGTGCTTTCTTCCGGATATGAGTCTCCACGAAGAACTCATCATGAGTCATCTTCCTCCCATATTTTTTTCCTACAAATATAATAAAATATGTTAACTAAATTTAAAAAATATAAATATAGTTCGATAAAAATTGATGTAAATATTTTAAGGAATTACCAGTAGTCTCCTCGCAGTCCCCATGCTCCTTGCACCCATACATTGCAAGGAGCCACCCATCTTAGATGCTCGGGCCATCTTTCCCTGTTCACTCCTCTTATCGAATTTTTCGGTGGTCCAAAGCCTCGGTAGATCCTCCCATAAATGCGGTAGAACCCATGAAGGCTTCTTGCTGTTCTTTCGAGCAGAGTAGAAGGAATCAGATAGTCTCTTACGATATTTGAACACAAAATTTGCACAAAATTCACTATGATACCGGTCCTCCCAGGCACACTTAGTCTGCAAATAAAGTATGTGACGTTAGATGAAAATATTGTTAATATAATGCTTAAATAGATAAGAATTGTATTAAAATCTTAAATTGGTTGAAAATTTGCTGCACGAGCTCCGTGGAAAGTCATTCCAAGTAGCATAGGGTGCATCATACAACCGACCAAGAGCTTCAGTGATTATCTTTGTAGTCCGATTATTAGGTATGAACCTGCAACATATCAATTACATTAGATAAACAAGAGTAACTATTATAATTCAACAAAAATAAAGAAGTAATAAAGAAATCTTACCCATTTCCCTCAAGCCTGATGATCACCCTATGATAGCGATCATATCGCACTTCCTTTGGATCATCCTCCTCCGATGAATCAGAAGCGTGCGTAGAAGGGGAGGCATCTGGCTCAGTGCTACTATCCCGAAGGCGAAGTCTAGAAATGCTAGGAGACGAACTCTGTGGAAAGGGAGACGGGGTCGCTGATGAAGATGGCGCGATCTACACCGAAATCGGTTGGTATATCTGAAACTTTTTAATTAAAATTTATTTTTGTAGATAATATACAAGTATGACATTCCGGTCGGAATCGGTCGGAATTTTTTTATATTTACTGTGGGACCACTATTTCCGTTGTCAGAAATATTTTCTTTGACTTTTGCGACTAGTTTACTTAATTTTCGACCGATTTAGGTCGGTTCTCCTCCGACCGAATTCTGTGGACGGATTTTGACAGTTTTCTATTAGTATATACAGTAACCGAGGTTTAAAAGATAATTGTCAATAAGTCTTCATAATAATGACATTAAAAATTAATTATCTTGCACGACGTTATGTGGCGACCTTTCATCACCAAATGAAAATGCCAGGTCGCTGCAATAGATAGTTTTAGTGGCGGATAACATGTCCCTGTTTTGAGCAGCGACCTACCTTAAATCTATGTTTACTTTTTGGTGAGCATAGGCGCCACAAAAAAAAATGTGAAGACTAAAATCGCCATAAAAAAGTAAACAAAATACGCCATAAATATAATTGCGAGTAGGTTATTATATAAAACGCTGGCATATATTTACTTTTAGTGGCAACTAAATAAATCGCGGAGAATATCATCATTGAAAACCTCATTTCTTGCAGTGTTGGATCTGATTAGATTAATAACTTTTTGTTAATAGCTACGAACTAATTAACCTTCTATTTGAACTTGAAAAATAAAGTATATTACATGCTACAACAATTTAAGTTAAGTTAAATGACACCTTACATTATAACTACGCCTTATATAACCTATCAACATACGAGGTTACAGCTAAATTTTAGGACCATAGTCGAAACTAGCGCTGGCAAAATGAGCCCATATTTTGTTAATCCGTCCAATTCGTTCATATTTTAATGGGTTGAGTGAGTGATATTAAGTTGGGTAAAATTTGGGCTTCAACCCATATTTAATCCGTAGAAATATGGGTATTTATGGGTAAAATATGGGTTAGACTAGTGAGTTATCTTCCAACTTTTTCATATTTATTTAGGTTAACATTTTTCTTATGAACTCATTTTTCTCTAATTGAAGGAAATTATTTTTCTTATTATCAAGAGAAAGAAAAATATTTTTCAAAACTCTTTTTCAATCTAACCCACCATATGTCTCATCCCCTCCACCCCGTCCCACCCCACCCCTACACCCACTACTACCATCCCAACCCCACCCAACTAAATAGAAATATTATTAAGGGTGTATTTGGTATAAAGAAAATATTTTCTATGGAAAATGTTTTCTTGGAAAACAAGTAGTAATTTTATTCATTTTCTGGTGTTTGGTACGCAATCAAGGAAAATATTTTTTCAAGAGTATTCATAAATAATTTTGATACAATATATATGAAGCAATAAACTTTCGAACTAACAACATTCCGAACCCACAAATTTCATAAACTTCTGAACCGCGAAATTTCGAACCAGTAAACTTTATAATTTCTAAACCCGTAAACTTCGAAACACATAAACCTCCGAACTCATAACTTTGGAACTTGTAAAATTTTGAACATGTAAACCGAAAGATGAAAAAGTAAAACTGAAAATATACATAAAAGAATAATATGGGTTAACCTATATTCAACCCGTCCATTTGACATCCTATCCGTTTTTTACTCGCATGAAATATGGGCGGTTAAGACCCAACCTATTTTTGCTCAACCTATTTTCAACCCGCCCAAATCCAACCCAACCCGCCCATTTGCCACCAGTAGTCGAAACCAAAGTTTGTCCATTAGACATTTGAAATGTTTAAATTTGTAAACACCATATTGTTACGTCTATAAAAATTTCAGGAGCCTAATCAATCATATGATCCATATATAAGCAACTGGGATACCGACTTTGCGTATGAATTTAATGCGTTGATGATAGAATGATCTAGAAAAAAGAGTATTATAAAAAGGGAGAAGAATTAGTTCATCATAGACAACGATGTCAAACGAATAACTAAATATGGCTGGCCAACAATGAACAACGTCATGTTGGCCAAGTTCTTGTAATAAGTATATATTTTTAAGCCGCAAATTAAAAAAGATTTCAGAGAAAGTGAAAATTTTCATGGAACAAAGAAATAAGAATATTTGACTACTGATGACTAATTAATAGGTAACTGAGGAAATGCTTGAACAGGTGTAAATGATTGCTTTGATCGAGTACAATAAAGAATAAATACGTACTAAAACAGTAGATAATTTTCGGCAAACCACTATTGTTTAGTGACTATTAATTTTCTATAGTTATTAATACATAAATACTGCTTATGATAATGTATTCGCGTTGTTGTATTCATGAATACAGCAACAAAAATCGCCTAAAAATTAGGGTAGTCCAGCTGTACTCGCATGTATTCACATGTATTTGCGCCATGTGTTCATGAATACAGCAACAAAAAGCGCCTAAAATCAGTGCAGTCCAGTTGTACGCGCATGTATACATATATATATATATTCGCGCTGTTGTATTCATGAATACAATAATAAAAAATGTCTAAAATCAGGACAGTCCTGCTGTACGCGCATGTATTCACATGCATTTGTGTCATGTATCACTACTAAAAAACAACTATTTACCGATGAAGCAGTACCGACGGACTTTTATCCGTCGGTATTCCGAAAGACTTTCCGACGGGGTCTTTCAATAATTTTAAATTTTTAAATTTTAAATTTTTTTAAAATTAAAAATTATGATATGTTGACCGGTCAAAGTTTAAATGGTTGTACTGATGCACTCCGTCGGTAATTTACTGACGGACTCCGTCGGAATATTTTGTATTTATATTTTTGAATTATTTTTTTTTCGGAACATTTTGTATTTTAATTTTTAAATTATTTTTTTCAGGTACCGACGGTGTCTCTCGGTAAATTTATAAATAATAAATGAAAAAGACAATAAAGTTACTGACGGACCCCCTCGGAACATTTTGTATTTATATTTTTGAATTAGTTTTTTTTCGGAACATTTTGTATTTTAATTTTTAAATTATTTTTTTCAGGTACCGACGGTGTCTCTCGGTAAATTTATAAATAATAAATGAAAAAGACAATAAAGTTACTGACGGACACCCTCGGAACATTTTGTATTTATATTTTTAATTTTTTTTTTTTTGGTACCGACGGTGTCTCTCGGTACTTTTAAAAATGTTAAATGAAAAAGAAAATAAAGTTATCGACGTAGTCAATCCTACTGCCTTTACATAATAATTTGAATATTGTTCTTACAGTACCGACGGACTTCCATCGGTAATTTAAATATATAATCTTACATATAATTATTTTGTGTTTTTATTACACAATACAGAAGGAGGCTGTCGGTAAATCCCTCGGTAAGTATTTACTTAATTATCTTGATGGTTGATTAGCCTATTTATTGAAATGTACACTAAGTGGAGGTAATACAATACTTAAAAATATATTAGTGATAATTAGCTTAGTAATTTATAATTACACAAAGTAAAAGTGAATTTGTAGTATCCTTAACTACATAGATTAACCTATACATTAATAATTACACACTAAGAAGTGTATTTGTTGTTTCCGCAAGAAATATTAGTAATGGTTTATCTTATAAATTGATAAGTATTGTAAGTAGAAGTATATTGATGGTGTCCTTAAGCAACATTACCAATTGATTATCATACACATTGATAATATACTAAGCAAAAGTGTATTAGTTGTATTTAGCTTGTAGATTGAAAATTACACGGAGTATAAGTGTATTAATAATATATATGTAAATAATGTTGGTGGTTGACTAGCCTATGTACTTTAACAAATAAGCACTCTGCCTTTAGAGATGTGAAATCCACACTTCATTAAAT
>MDKH01076019.1:0-11068 GCA_005239495.1 Nicotiana undulata
GTGATTATCATGTTCATTGCATAGGTGAGGTGACGAGTACCTATGCAATGTGTGTCAAACATGTCTATTTTGATGGAATTTGCAGTATTTCTCCCATGTTTTTCATATTATGAGATTGTCTCTACTTGGTAATTCATTCTTGTTGAAAGTATTGGCTGTTGAGTTGAGAAGTGTTGATACGATTGATAATCCAAGTGTAGAGTATACGATTGAAGTGATTGGTTATAGTTGAGACCCTTGCCGGGCATTTATTGAGTTACTAATTGATGTTTTCCCCTTGCCAGGTATTTTGAACTGTCTTTTTCCACTATGTTGTACTCCTTGCCATTGTATTTGTTATTGTTTGGTGAGGAAGAGTGTAAAGCACGAAGGGTGATGTCATTCCATGATATTTGATTACATTGCATAGTGAGGAAGAGTGTAAAGCACGAAGGGTGATGCCGTGCCATGATTCATATTGATTATAAGCACGAAGGTTAATGTCGTGCCATGACTTTTATTGATTATAAGCACGAAGGTTAATGTCGTGCCATGATACATTGTACATTGCATTGTGAGGAAGAGAGTAAAAGCACGAAGGGTGATGTTATGCCATGATATTTGATTACATTGCATAGTGAGGAAGAGTGTAAAGCACGAAGGTTGATGTCGTGCCATGATACTTGATTACATTGCATTGTGAGGAAGAGAGTAAAAACACGAAGGGTGATGTCGTGCCATTGTTACATTTCTGGTACTTATACTTGTTTCGTTGGCTATTGTGTTAGATTGCTTCCCTTGTTTACTTCTATCTGTCAATTTGACTCATTCATTTCACTTGTTTCCCTTTACTGCTCCCGTATCCCTTACTTGTCTGCTTATCTCTTGTCTTGTATTATCCTTGTTACCTGCTATAGAATAGGACTGGTTATCGTTATTGTCAAGTCTAGCCTCGTCACTACTTCGGCCGAGGTTAGGCTCGGCACTTACTCAGTACATGGGGTCGGTTGTACCGATGCTACACTGCACTTCTTAATGTTGTGCAGATCCCGCATCCGGACCCAGTGGACCGCATTGAGGGAGTCACCTTCAGTCCACCCAGATCTTCAAGGTATACCCGCTGGCGTTCGTGGGCCTTGGTGTCTCTCCTGCATTTGGATTCCTTATTGTCTTACTTTTTCTCCTATATACTTCTTTTCAGCACTCAGTTTAGATAGTCCGTGAGGTTGTGACACCCCGGTTTTTGGGATTATGCGATGCTATTATTTTTACTATGTCATTACGCATTTGCAGAGCATTGTTACATTTCCGCTGTGAAAGTTATAAAGTATGTTGGTTATTTCAGTCAAGATTCTGAAGGGTATTAATTTTACTACTGTTGAATTGATTTAAAAGTATTAATGGTTAGTATATGTTGGCTTGTCTAGCGGGTTCAATGTTAGACGCAGTCACGGTCTGAAAGGTGGGATTTCGGGTCGTGACACATATAGATCAACTAATTGATTCTACCGCAGTACATGAGCTGTTAAGATTTTTAGATGCATATTCAAGTTATAATCAAATAAAGATGGATCCTCTAGATGAAGAAAAAACTTCATTTATCACAGACAGGGGGACTTACTTTTACAAAGTCAAGCCATTTGGTCTAAAAAATGTTGGAGCCACGTACCAAAGATTGGTGACTAAGATGTTTCAAGAACATCTAGGAAAGACTATGAAAGTCTATATTGATGATATGTTAGTCAAGTTAGCACAAGCGGAAGATCATTTTCAACACCTGTCAGACACTTTCAAAATTCTCCCCAAATACAATATGAAGCTATATCCAAAAAAATGTGCTTTTGGCATGGCTGGAAGGAAACCTCTAGCATGGGTTGAATTGTTTGCTAATCAGTTTTTTAAGTTCTGTAAATCTTTCAAGAAATACTGTTACTAACATGTGAAAACTCTTCATATAATCAAGAAACTCCAATGCAACAAGATTTATCTTGTTTATGAGGTATTATTATTAGAATTCACACTATTGCATTAGGTAATAATCGTCTTATTTCTGTCTTGTAATATTGTCGGTCTAAGGAGAGGAACGGAGGTAGTCGTCTTGATTCTTTTCTTTACTTCGCTTGATTTGTGATTTCTTCAATAGGTGGTGCTTTACAACATTAGGCCTCATCATGTGCAACAGTAAGCATTATTAATGCAGGATATGCCATCTCAAAAATTATACAAATTGGTCCAAGGAAAATGTACTAGTTGTGTCTAAGTCCTGAGCAAGAGTATACTAAGCATATGAATCTATCCAAATTCTTAATTTGGAGGTGCAGTTCCTGAATACAGTATATTGAGGTGCAATTATTGGTGTTGCAGTTTCTGGGATTTGAGAGGAATTTTCAAGTGTTTTTGCTTTAATCTACTTTTATTCAATGTTCGCGCTAATTCTAACTATCAGAGTTTCTTAAATATTTTGACAAATTTTAAACACCAAAACTGCATAAGAATATATTTAAGGAACTATCTTGAGATGTACTCAAATTAATAGCTTGGTACATATTAATTTTACTTTTCAAATAGAATTACATGACTGCATCATTTCATCCGAAGAACAAGTCACTACAGAAAGGCAGAAAACTACTACGTAGTGCAATACACAGTTGACCCCCCCACCCCAACCCCCAACAAACAAATCTATATATATATATATATATATATTGGTTATATAAATACGATTGTCATACCAAATATTCAATTCGATATTTTCCTTGCCTCTTTATATTTGGAAAACATGTAGTTTACATTAAAATATGAGCAACGTCGGCTATTGTTGCGGATACTTCACGTCTAGCAGTTGCTGCTTTGTCTTTAAGAAATTGAAGCCTTCTTTCTTTTACAGTCGCATACTTATCAAGAAACTGTTGTCGGATGAAAGTTATAACTTGTAGAAGTTGTATAGAAATTCGATCAACATAGACCTTCCTTACGGTGGCTAGTAAATCATAATTCATTTCATGGTTTAAAGCTGCTAAAAAAATTTAGTTATTTGTAATAGAGATATTTAATAATTACTAATATCAAAAAAGTTTTATTAATATCATTGTTGCACGTACAAGAACTCTTTGCTTGATTGAAGATTATGACTCCTTTCATCTGCCAATTTGACAAAAGAATTGAATTATATAATTTATAATTATATAAATATAGCACGACAATCATATTTCAAATCTAATATTCATTACGCACCCTGTAGTCTAATACTTTATCTATCCTTAAACTCACATAGTAACAAAAAGAAATGAGTTAAAGTAGACCAAATAAAAAAGTAAGCAACTTTAGCTGATTACATATATGAATATCTTAATAAAGTTCAAACGTAATTACCAAGAAACCTGTTAGAAGGATAATAACATCAAAATTAAGTTTTAATGTAGATAATGAATTTAACACTCATACTACACTTGCAACACAAGCTAATTACATATAACATTGACAATATTAATGCTAAATAATTCTCAACAAACATATTCTGCGGTAAGTGTGACAGTAGTCAATTAGCTATGATCCAAAAAGGACCTAGCAAAGTCTACAATTGCATCATAAGCTAGTTGAACATAACATGACAATATTCACATTAATACTATGTTTTAACTTTACAACTTTCCAAGAAATCACATAATCAAGAATAATAGGTTGCTAATTATGATCCAAAAAGGATGGAAGAGAAGTCAATATTTGTACCATAAAATAATTGAAACATATATACATGTTTACAAATACTGGTGAGTGAAGTACACTGTTTTGGAAAAAAAAAAAATTCTTGTCGTAAGAATTTACAAAGGATAATGGAACAAAGACACCTTATCGTACACTTATATAGAGTATGGTGAAGAATGTGAAAAGAAGTTTAAAGATGGAAACAACCAGAATTAACTAAGAAAATTTACATTGTTATAAATAAAGAAGGTAATTAAAAAGCTTATAAAAGGACGCTAACATGGTAGATGCAAGAAACAAAATATAAAAGCTCTTAGGAATTAAGAATTCAAGAAAATGAAGAAGAGAGATGTCACCCCCCAAATCATAACAGGCCGTGATGACACTTATCGTGGAACTAGGCTAGCCAACCAACAATTTACTACGCATTTGTTCGATTATAACAGTTCACAATATAACAATAAACAGCAGTCATAATAAAGAAATAAATTATATAAGTCTAACGCCCCCAACCATGAACTAAACAACTCTAAACAACCTCCCAGAACTGGAGTCAATAGTCATGAGCATCTAAAAATGAATAAGTCTAACTCTACTAAAAATATTATAATATATGTCAAAAAACATAATAAGGAAGGGAAGTGGAGAAGTTGTGGACGCTGGACAGCTACCTCGAAATCCCGTGAAATCCGCTAACAAACAAGCAAAAACTGCTACTGCTCCAGACCGTCACCTGAATCTGTGCACAGAGGCACAGTGAGTCTTTATGAGTACGCCAACTCAGTAGTAAAGAAAAGAAATCACAGTCTGAGAAATATAAAGCACATAAGCAGATACACCATTTCACAACAACCAGTAGAACATCAAGTCACCAAGTAGTATTCAGCAATTTCATAAGTTCGAAATCAGTTTCCAAAAAACCTTTGAGAACAAGTAAATATTATATGTCAATGAAATCCTCCGTAAAACTCAGTTTGAAAACGAAGTAAATCATAGTTCAAAAACTCGGTAAAATCTTCATAAAACTGCCCCTCAGGCCAAAATCATTTCTCGGAACAGATGCCCTCAGAAATTCCCTCAATCACTCAGTATAAATCATCACTCAGTATCAACCCCGTCACTCAATCGGTACCGGCGTTCACTGGGGGTGTGTTACAGACTCCGGAGGGGCTCCTACAGCCCAAGCGCAATAATAGCATAAGGCCTGGAAGCCTTCTCACCTCTCTCATAAGGCCTGGAAGCCTCCTCACCTCACTCATAAGGCCTGGAAGCCTCCTCACATCACTCATAAGGCCTGGAAGCCTCCTCACATCACTCAGTCAGACACTCTCAATTAGCCCTTAGGCCATAAACAAACTGAGTTCTCGACCCAAAATAGTGTTTCATTTTCTTCAATAAATAGTATCAAAATACTCTGAGTGTCAAAACAATTTATCAAGAAAAGACTGAGTGTAATTCACAACATATCAAGTGAGAAAACACAGTAAAACAGTCCCCCAAGGAGTAAACAGATCGGTACTAGGTCCCAAACACGGCTTACAGCCCAAAACATATCATAATATATAAATACTAATTAAGAAAATGCTTAAAAATCGGTTTCGCAACTCAATAATCGCCTAAATAGGAAAGATTTTTCCAAAGTTTCCACCTTTTCATTTCAAAACCCGTGAAAGGGTACATAGTCCGGGGTTTCATACCCTCAGGACAGGATTTAAAGACATTACTTACCTCAAAACTAGCCCGGAATTATTACGCAATGCGCTTGCCTCTCAAATCAACTTCTGAAGGATCCAAATCTACCAAGTTTAGATTTTTATCATCAATAGATGCTTAAGGAACGAATTCCAATTGAAAAATATCGAGTTTAACTCAAAAATCCGAAGCCGGTCAAAACCCGATCCCCGGGACCGCATTCCGAAATTCATAAAATTTTATACAAAATTGTTGTTCGTCCTCTCACGAGTCCGTACATATAAAGAACACCAAAATCGGAGTTCGTTTGACCCCTCAAATCGACCCCTAAAGGTCTCATAATCTCAAGCCCTAAAACCTAATTTTTCTACTGATTTTTCATGAATTTACACTGGTTCTATGCCCCATAATCGAGTTTTAATGACTAGAACACTTACCTCTATGAAGAACAAGAATTCCCTCTTCAAAAACCCTTCAGAAGCCTCAAACCCGGATGAAATATTGAGAAAGATGGCTAAAATTCGTGAAGGCTGGGTTTTTATACCTTCTGCCCAGCGATCTCGCACCTGCGATCACTTACTCGCACCTGCGGCTTCGCAGGTGCGATGCTCCTTCCGCACCTGCGATCTCCCCTAAAGTTTCCCAATTCCGCACCTGCGATGCACCTTCCGCACCTGCGGACCACTCCCCACTCAGCCAAATCTCGCACCTGCGGAGCCCAGTCCACTCCTGCGGAACCGCATCTGCGGCTCCCTTTCCGCAGGTGCGAAAACACCAGGAACATCAATGTGCAGATTCACCAAAATCACTCCAAACTTCCCGTTAACCACCCGAAACCATCCCGAGCCCCTCGGGACCCCAACCAACTTACCAACATATCTCATAACATCATTCAAACTTAGGTGCACCCTCAAAACACCAAAACTAACATCAAAATACCAAGTTCACATCAGATTCAAGCCTAAGAACTTCGAAAATTCTAAAATCCACCAATGACGCCGAAACTATCCAAAACAACTCCGATTGACCTGAAATTTTGCGGACAAGTCCAAAATGACATTACGAACCTGTTCCAACTATCAGAATTCCATTCCGACCCCGATAGCCTATTTTCCACTGTCGTCCGGAAAGCGTCAAAAACTAACTTTCGCCAATTCAAGCCTAATTCTACACCGGACATCACAAAATTATTCTGAACACACTCCTAAGTCCCAAATCACCTAACGAAACTATCCGAGCAATAAAATTCGCATTCCGATGTCGTTTACCAATAAGTCAACTCTTAGTTGACTTTCCCATTTAAAGGCTAATTGACTGAACTCTTACTACAACCATTCGATTTCAAGCCTATCAACTCTAATACATCAAATACAGTATAACCAATCTATAACAAGTCAATAACAACAATTATAATGCAGGTTTTTACGTAACGACGGATCGGGTCGTTACAAGAGACAAATGTTTTCCTTGAGAGTTATGATGAAGTAATTAAAAGAAAAAGTTACTGGGAAGGAGAATATAAATTGTCTCAAACTGTCACGTCACAAGCTACCCCCTAGACGTGACTGACACCTAGCTAATACTACCCGTTAGGCGAATAAATTCTTGTACTCTTAACATTGTATATAAGCATTGAGAGAAACACGCACTAGCCCAAACGCATTAAATATTACTAAATACCAAATAATTATTCGACTAAAATCATAACTTATTCATAAATCTAAAGAACACTCCAATATTAAATCTCTAACCCAAATTTCATACTAAGACCGTGGAGCATCTAACATAGTAATAGACGTTTAAGTGACGGGCATTCAAACCCGAAAGAAATAATAGACATAAGATAGGTAAAGCTGAAACAACGGGCTCCATGAGTAATGCGGCGGCTCACCTCAGCAATAGGATCCACTCAGCGAACTCGCTAGCCACTAGCCTCTCCCTGAGCAACAGTATCTGCATGGACATGCAGGTAAGGAGCGAGTTATATGTAAATATAATCCAGTAAGATCCTCGACCCGCCACTCTGAATACCTTTGGAACAAGTGTTAGAAAATACAAACACACAGCGAGCACAGAAATAATATGCACATAAATTCTTTCACCATATAATTACTTTATAAGGCCAAAGCAATTATTCAACAACAACACTATATACATCTCAACACAATCTACACTAAGGACTTGTCATTAACGGCAGTGCAGGAAATTAATCAAACACCCCGACGAGTCCACGACAGCATACACAATTCCCCAAATCTATCACGGCGGCATACACAATGCCCCAAACATATTACGGCAGCACACACAATGCCCCAAATCTATCACGGCGGCATACACAATGTCCCAAATATATAACGACAACAAAGAAATAATTTCTAACGCCCCAACGTCATAGCACGAGGCTACGCCACACCACATCACAAATCACTTAATAAATAATATCAATTTATTTTTTTTACAAAATAATATATATTTGCGGCTGGTCAAAGACCACCGATTCTGTCAAACGCACGCTCGCTCCAACACATGGACCAGGTAGGAAAAAAAATATATTTTTAAAACGAGTTTTGGAAAAGGAGGCATCAAAGCTTAAGTCTCACTTACCTCGCAACGAAAATTTTTCCAACCTTGCGACTCTAGAAAACCAATCAAACGACTCCAAACGACCTCAATCTATGTGAAATATTAATGAACGAGGTCAATTATGCTAGTCAGAGTTATCTCATAATTCTTATACAAAAAGCTACCTAATAATTGACATGTTAATGATTCAACCAATCCCTTAATCACTCATTAAACTGAAAAGGTTTCTAACTGGACATTTATGTCTCTTTAATACATAAGTATTTATACGTGAGTTAAAAGATTCCAAGTCTAATTACGTAATATGACTAATTAATTAACACTAAGGGTAGATCCATGAATTATTTGTGCACACTATTTGACTCTAATATGCCATGTTATAGAATCTTGTTTATCATAGTAAATTTTACATTATTAGTCAATAATTACTCAACAACATGTCTCCTAAATTATACTAGCAGAAGCCAAAACTATTTTTCCATCCCTATTATTATTTAAAAGTATTAATGTTGCTCACTGGTATACCTAATTATAAATTAGGCCCACTAATCATTTATTTAATAGACTATCTTATATACTATAAATAAATCTCTTCACACAAACTTATTGTTTTACCCAGTATTTGTGAATAAAATTAATTCTCTAGTTTCACCATTAATAAGTGTATGTGAAAAAAAAATTACGGGTTATTACACAAACCTAATTGAATACATTGAATTGATTTGATGAAGTATTAAAGTCCTACAACATCAACGGCTTACCTCTAATGTAATTAAAATCTTATTTAATTGAAGTTTCTTTCAAGGAAAAAATTGTAACTCATATTTTGGAGGATATTTTCGTAATTCAACTTTGAAGTGTACCCAATGTCAATAAGTTCAAAAATTATAAATTCACGTGAAGTACAAATATTTTAAAAGGATAGTGATAATATTAAAACGTGTATGTAATGAGTATTATAAAATGCAATATTAAATTTACAAGCTCAATTGAAGAATGATTTTTCTATTTTATGAGTTGATTATTAGACTTCAATGATTATATGTCGTCTGAACCTGAAAAGTAAAACTAGTCAATTAATTAGTTATGCAATATAGATAATAATCTAATTACATATGTTATTCGTTGCAAATATGTTAGATGCATGTATCGTACCTAACACTTCCTTGTAGACGATATTTTTGGTATATGTTTCATTTTTACGTGTCGAATATATATCCTTTAGAAGATGAAGCACCAAATGCGATATATATATATATAGAGAGAGAGTTGCAAGACAAGAGTAATGTTAAAGGTAATGACAAGAGTGTAGAATTATTACCAATTTTATGATGCGACTGTTAAGGGTTGTCCGGATTTTCTAACCATATTTGGTTTTCCTATTTTTTGAAGGAAAGGACAACATATTTATCATATTTGGGTTTTCCTTTTTGTAGAAGGAAATCATAATTCTTCCATGTTTGGCTAGTCCTTTTTCTTGTAGGAAAATGTTTGGACTTCTATAAATTGAGGATCCTTCTTTCTCATTCGGTAGCATCCATAATGTAGTCATATGGGTTGAGAGTCGTGTTTAGGGGGAGAACTTTACGGGACAAGTGTAATGTGTCACTTGTGTTTGCCTCTTCGTGAGGTTGTTCTCTCGATAGTTTGTACTCTCTTTTATTATAGTAGATTGCTCATTTCCGCGGTGGACGTAGCTCAGTTGACCGAACCATGTTAAATGTTTGTGTCTCATTTGGTAGATTTCTCTTTTATTGTCTGGTTTATCGTCGTTCAATTGTTGCGTCACTAGTTTTCGCATGACACCTGACTTTTTTCGGTCCTAACAGCGACAACCATAAAACTTGTAAAGAAAACTGTACCACAAAGAATACAAGATAATGGGATAAAGACACGTTATTCTACACTTATATAGAGTACTGGGAAGAATCTGGAAATGCATGTATAAGAATTTGAAGAAGTTTTCTTTTACAGTTACAAAAATTTTAAATTCACGTATCATCAAGGCAACAAGCTTTACATTTTCCAAGACAAAGCACTTAATGTAGTGATAGAGGTTGTTCTGGAATAAGTTCCGGAAGATGCAAAAATAAGAAGGAATAGGAAGAGTTACTGTTTTGAAGTAAGTGTTGGAACCTAACTTTACTTTTTGGAACAATACAATATTAGAAACGGCATAATAGAGTCTTTATGATTGCATTTACTGTAGCAATAATTTAGCATTTAGTAATATGATTACAATTTACTACGTTCACCATAGATTAGATTTAACATTTTATGCCTTTCAGATAATTCATAAATTCAGTAACAAGTATCAACAGTAACCCATTTACGAGTTTAACATCATTAAAACACAATTAAAACCCAAATCCCGAATCTAGTGCTACCAAGTCACGAGCTACCATCAATACAATGTCAAAATGTAAAGCGGACATAATAATGTCTGGAGAAAATGAAATACAATAGGAAGATAAAGAAAGAGAAATCGAGGCTGCAATCGCCAGCTGCTACCTCGAAGACTCCAGGAACTCTGTATCATCCAATCAACCACTGCTACCGAACCTCGATGAACCTGGATCTGCTCACAAGGTGCAGGGGGTAACGTGAGTACACCAACTCAGTAAGTAACGAACCCAAACTACGGGCTGAGAGGTAATGGCGGACTAAACCTCAACAATTAAATAATATAGTGTACAGAATTTAGACATGTTCACAGTTTATCAGAGAATGAAAAAATAGACTATATAGACTATGCCAGATATGTCCAGTATCACATGTATAACTCAGTATACTCTACATGCCAATATATGACATTATGAAAAATGCACATAGTGCTCACAACTCTCACACGGCAGTCCACTCAGTACTGTATATGGCTCTCAGGCCCAGGGAAGGTCCATCCCGGAATATGCATAAACATCGGTCCATCCCTCATATCATCAACTTCGGACAAAATCCATGTCCAGGGAAGATCCATTCCTCAATATCACTGCGCTCACTGGGGGTGTAAAGACTCCGGAGGGGCTCCTATTAGCCCAAGCGCTACATCAAGCCAACGAAGGCATGATCAGAGTATCGTTGCGGTGTGTAGTCCGATCTCATAACTGTC
>ML295323.1:0-21987 GCA_005239495.1 Nicotiana undulata
ATTTATAGTTTTAGAGAAGGTTAATTTTGAAAATTGAAAATAGGTTAATTTTTAAAGAAAAAAGGGGCTATTATTGCAATTTACCCGTTGGGAAATGGATCCCTGCCAGGGGTGACCGTTGCCAACGGCTAGTGGGCCCCACAAGTTTTAAAAAATTAAAGAAAAACAAAAAAAAATTACCGTTGAACCGGTCCGGACCGGGCCGGTTAAACCGGTACCAGCACTGTTCATATGGACCGGGTTTGACCAGTCCGGTTACCCGTTAAGATAAAAAACGTTTCAACCCCCATACTCAGCCCCACCCGGGCCCCGGCCCCCTATGAGTCGGGCCGGTCCGGTTCCGGTTTTAACCGGTCTGGGCCGGTCCGATGACGGGTCAACCCGGCCCCTTAGCCACCTTTAAGTAGAACTTATGTAAGCCAATGGTATGCATAGCATATAAAATATTAAATTAAGGAAGGATGTTATAATAATGTAACATTATACGTAAGTATAACAATTAACATACCAGTGCCTCATGCCTCCCATCGTATGTAACGTACCGACCACCAACACGATGAACAAGATTGACGATCATAAGGCGAGTAACGTTGCAATACCAACCCATGTACTCATGCTCCCCATCCAAACGGCCAGGTGGAGGGTATGGCGGAATCATGCCATACATCTGGTCCCAATCCTCTATCTGGGCCTCTATTTAGGCCAAGTATGTCTAGTCGACCTTACAGCGATCATCCCGCTGGTAATGTGTGGAATTCCAAGTGGGCGAAATGGGTATAAGCTAGCGTCGACCAAACTGTCGAAGGAATCGCTATGTGGCATAAAACTTGACTATATCGAGACATATAAGTGGGACTGAAGACATCCACATAGCTCGACCGTGGGAGCAATAATCTGGCAAACCAGCTATGAGTGTGTCGATGTATGGCCTCCATATGAACTATTTATTAAACACAACAATCGTGAGTAAACGCAAGACAGATCAAACATTATAAAAAAAACTTAGTTATATATGTACTTGAGCTTTTTCAAGTAAATCTAACAAATTCTTGTAATAAGGGAGATGATGCCGAGCCTGACCTCGCGGGTGTAGCCTCGCCTATCTACCCACCTCCTAGCAAGTGGTAGAAACAGTGGAGGTGGTGCATATGGAGCTATCGGTAGCAGAGGTGGCTGAAACTGCAGGAAGCGCTCCCATGCCCAAACCTAATATTGATGTGGATGTAAAATTCAAGTCGTTTTTTAATATCTCTCTTATAATCATGAAAAGAGTTGATTATGTTATCACCTGCAACAACGATATAAAATAGGCAATGTATCTCACGGGTGCTCATGGACGACCAACACAATCGCCTATAAAGGTAGGCTAGAACATCTCTACCCCAGCTGTAATCAAGTAACTCATCTAGCCGCTCCAGATGATGTAGAAATCGCAAGCTAACTAGGTTTTCCGAAGTGTTTGGGAACATAATACCACCAAACATCATAATCAACAATAGCCTCATTTGTCGATCGATTGCCCCTGGCGGTGAGTCATCAGTAATCTCCGTGTGCAACACCACCAGATGTTGCCTAATGGGCGTCAGTTGCAATCGACTAGCACCACTCAAAGCAGTCGGCTCCGCAGGCTGGAAACCTGTAAACCTCTACAACATATGTAGATAGTCCTCTCTCATATAGTCCCTAAGAGCATGCGGGTAGCTGGTGGGGAAACCATCAATGGGCAACCCGAATAGAGCCTCCACGTCCTCTAGCGTGATGGTAGCCTCGCTGATGGGTAGATGAAATGTGTGCGTCTCCGATCGCCACTACTCTATCATAGTCGTGATCATGGCCTAGTCGAACTGCAACCGGCTAATCTCTATAATTGGGTAAAACCCCGTTCGCTGAAGGCGTCTAACTATACGGGGATGTAGTGGGTGGTCCCTAATGAACTCCCAAAGATCGTCTATACGTCTGGGGTGGAATGTCTGGGACAAACACTGTCCATTGCAGATGTGTGAAGACCTATGTTTACCCAGAAGCAACAGTAGCTCTCGAACAACAAGTCTGGGATGCACAGGGGGGAGTACGACGACGACGTCTGTAAATTGAACAATACTAATTAAAGTATTTTCCTGTTTAATGGTTTAACATCTTTAAATATATTGCTATATTTTTATATTAATATTTAATCGATAAATTTTCTATATTATTACTTAGGTTGATACATTTTATGTATAATTATTTTATATGTTAGTTTCTTACATTTTTTACTAAAAATCGGCACTGTTTTGTTTGAACTATCATTTTTTTTTCAAATATTTTTTTGTTAAAAGAAAATTAAATATTTAATTTTCATAACTAATCATGATATGCTTAATAATTATTCATATAAAATACTTAGGTCGATAAATTTTCTATATTAATGTTTTATATGTTAGTTTCTTACATTTTTTGACTAAATTAGGCAGGGTTTTGTTTGAACTATCATCTTTTTTCAGATAAATTTGTGGTTATAAGAGAATTAAACATTTAATTTTCATAACTAATAATATATTTTAGTAATTATTCATATAACAAATACTTAGCTTGATAAATTTTCTATATTACTGTTTCATATGTTAGTTTCTTATATTTTTTGACTAAAATTCTTCAGGGTTTTATTTGAACTGTCATCTTTTTTTTTTTAAAGACTTTTCAGATTATAACAGAATTAAATATTAAATTTTCATAACTAATCAAGATATATTTAATAATTATTCATATAAAAAATACTACGAACTTAATACTAAATAATATTGAATTTATTTTATTCGTAACGATTTGTTTGTTAACTTTAATATTTTGCCCAAAAATCCGGCAGCGCCTCTTTTGTAATGTCAATTAATTATTTTATAATTCATATATAACATTTAATAATTATTTACAAATACATAACCATAATTGAGTATTCTAACCAAGTTAGTTAATGATGACAAGTAGTTTTTATTCTAGACGAAAGAATCCTAAAGTCACACTACTTTAAATGGCCATAAACAACATAAACTACCATAAACTAAAAATTATTATCAGTTTTACTACGTCAAAGGGCACTATATATCACTTAAAGGCACAACATAACACTAAAGGGCGTTAAACAATAATAAAGCCACATATTATTATATGTACAACACTAAAGTCACACATAGCACTAATTATTCAACAAAATAATAATATATAATTTTCATAAATTTTTAGCACATAAATAAACTAATTCGGCTAAAAATAGAAAAATTATTAGATCACAAAACAATCACAAAAAGCATACAATACAGTAGAAACAACTAGTTAATAATTTATATACATGAGTTTTACTAAAAAATGAGTCAGAATACTTCGTTTCAGAGTTTTTCTGAATTAAAAAAACTGAGGATTTAACCACCGAAACGAGCAATAGAAGAGATCACTACACGACAACACCTTGGATCCGGCTTTAGCTTGGTAAAATACTGAGGGGACACGATTTTTGGAAGAGGGGTGGGCTCCAATAGAGATTTTTTCTGTAAAAATGGGGGAGGGGACCAACTTGTGCGTTCTGTCGAGGAAGAAGGCTGAGCCATTTATTAAATAGGTAGAGCTCATATATGGGATGCGCTATACCTCCTATCTTTTCAACTTCAGGTATAGCGCATCTCACATATGCCTTATACTTTTTTGACCGTTATTTAAATTTCAAATATAGCGCATGGGTTGCATACGCCCTTAACGGATAAATGTGTTATTACCTTATAGTACATTCAACCCATACGTTATATATAAATTAGTCATCAATTGATTTTTTCTTATTTTTGTACTTTGAATAAAAAAGATCACAGTTTGGTTTTGGACTCTTAAAGAAATTTACCAAAATTCAGGGGGGATTTCATGATCCGTCCTAAATCCAATAAGAGGGGTATTATAACACCAAACACAAGGCAACAAAGTGATTACTAGCCTGTTTGGCCGAGCTTCTCAAGAGGCCAAAAATATTTTTTTTCCCAAAAGCACTTTTTTCCCTTAACTTGAGGTGTTTGACCAAGCGTGCTTTTGGGAAGAAGCAGAAGCAGTTTCTGAGAAGCAGAAAAAAAGTAGCTTCTTCCCAAAAGCAGAAGCAGAAGCAGTTTTGACTTTTCTTCTTACCAAGAATACCCTTAACAAAATATAGTATATACCAAAATAATCGTTAAACCTAGTACTTAGGACATTAATGTATTAATATTTCTTATTATTTTTAGGATAGCTTTCTAATATATAGTGACTTTAGGGGTGAATATTTTTATATTTTGTTGAATGATTTTCAATATATTTAATTTATAGTAAAAGAATTAAGTACTTTTAAATTTTATTTTCATAGTTTACTTAAATAAAATGAAAAGATTTAATTATTGCATGTAATAACAAATTTTTGAGATTATTTATTTACTTGTAATAGTAACTATTAAGTAAATCTATTCATGTCCTTATTCGTAATTTGATACTTAAAAGCACTTTCTGAAAAGCTTGGCCAAACACAAATAATTGCTCAAAAGTGTTTTTCAGAGAGATTAGCCAAACACAAACTGATTTTCATAAAAAGTATTTTAAAAAAAGTACTTCTCAAAATAAGGTGATTTATTTCTTCAGCTTAGCCAAAACATGCTATACATTTGAATTCGCGCTATTACTACAAAGGCTGCAATAGAACCAAAAGAGCAACAACATATGTAATACAATAAATAGCAGCTTCCCGACCAAAACTTGAATTTGAATCCTCAATTACTGCCATAAATAACGCCACCTGCTCTTCTCTTCACCCCCACCCACCCTACCCCACTACCTCACTCCACTAATCCATGAAAATTTATGCAATTAGTTGTGTATAAAATAATGAAAATCCAACTATTATATTCAAACTACTAGATCTGAAACTTCAGATTTGGATCTACACTGAAAAAATGGGTTCTAGTAGTAGTAAGAATACTGCAACAGATTCGCCGCTGCCGCCGCCGTCATCGCCGGCGGCTTCATCTTCATCTTTGTCTTCGACGACGGTCGTTCGGAGATCTCGATCCACTAGGAGTAAAGTTTTTCAGTCCTCCTGTCTCGGATCTCGCGATTCTGCCAATGAAGCAACACAGGTCTTGCTTTTTGTGTTTTCTTTCTGTAAGTTTCAGCATGCATTGATGTTGTACATTGTACCTAAATGGTTGTACTTTCTGGCTGTTTTTTCACCGTATGCTTTATGCATATTATGTTACTGATATCTAATATAAACTAGTTTAGTGCTAATGTACAACAGATTTGTAGTTTTCTAACATTCCGCATCTAACGGCATGCATAGAGGTTGTTCCTTGTGCTTTCTTAAGTTTCTTTTTAGATTATACGATAGTGTTATGTTAAACGGTTCTTGGCCTTGGTGAGCAGAGTTACCCGGTACTTGTCCTCGTGGGAGAGAGCAGGTACCCGGTGGAATAGTTGACTTGAGCTCAAGCTGGCCCGGACACCAAAATCATAAAAATAGAAATCTTATGTTAAATGGTCTTAATTGCTAAAAATAGTTAGGGAATGAGTGGAGGTAGGGGTGTGGAGGGATTGGTGTGTGCAAATGATTGTTACATAGTTGACAAGGAACGTGTGCATGCTGAATCATGGGATTTGATGTCTTTTTATGAATACCTATGCAATATCTTTTTTTGATTCATAAACTTGTATTCAGGCTTCGGAACATCAAACCAAAAGAAACGGGGTTACTGGTCCTTGTTTGAGTGAGTCTAAATCAGGAGGAAGAAAGACCGAATGGTATGGAAAGGTTAAAGTTAAGAAGCATGATGAAACATGTGTAGACTCCAGTATTGAGCTTGATGATTGGGATGAATCAAGCTTATCTGATGCTGTGGCTAGGAGAGGTGATGCTTCTTCTCGAGCTTCCTCATCTAGATCATCGAATCCTTCTGGTCGTTTCCTCCCCCGCTTCAGTTTTCGTCCTGGCAACATGAGCTTCCGGCTGAGCAGAGCAAATAGTTTAGGGTCAGCGAGGTCCCTTTTTGCATCTTCACAGAGGTTTGCTATTTCAACCGATGAGGGTGAGCGTCCACGCTCAAGTTCGTCAGGTAGATTCACCGATAGAAATGAAAGGCCACAGAGTTGTGACTTCTTTCCTAGTTGTTTCAGCAATCAGTCTCCTAGTCGATGTTCTGAAGATGTTACTTCTAATCACTTGGCATTTACTCCTTCAACTGCTAACTTTCCTGATAATTTTATGGACGAGCCACATATGGCGTCCAGAAGAGGTTTGTCAGGTGACAGAGATGATACTAGAGTAGAGTGTAGTGTTAATTTATTTTCTCCAAGAAATCATAATTATGTTGATGGTTTCGAGACAAGAGTTTCTGACAGAAGAAGTGCTGCTCGTGAGCCTACTGAAAGGAATATCAGTATTAGTAGAACCCTGAGTGTTGGTAGACTTCGTGATAGGGTTGTTCGAAGATCATCGTTTCCTGATGTTTGTTCCTTTCAACGGGAAACAGAAACCAGACATGCTAGTGACAGTAGTGTGAGACAGAATTTAGGTGGTGGATTAAGTTTGACAGCATCAGAAGGGAATGACTTAAATCCATCAAATACTTCTGGCCTTTCATCATCTGGTACCTCTACCTCCTTGTATGGTAGCCAATATTATGCAGTTGAGAGCCCAAGAGGAAGAGAAGCAAGATATAGTGATATGTTGGAGCATAGGTCAAATTGGCTAGAGAGGCGAAGAAGAATAAGATCTCAGGTCTGTGAATATCTGCCTAACTTCATCATGCTCACATTTGGTTTATATTGCATCCCCATATAAGCAAGAGGGTAAAAGTCTATTTTTCTTCATACATGAATGCAGCACTTCTAATCGCGTGTCTCGTGTTTGGTGTAACTCGTTGGCCACTTATGAAATGGCTACTTCCAAAATAATGCTTAAGAATATGTAGCCTGGAAACTGAACTGTAATCTGAATGACCTTGAACAGCATATGATATGTCGGGTTCCTCTTATCATGTATGGTTTTGAGCCAGGACAAGATCCTCTTGACACGTACATATTATTCACTTTTTAGGTCTATGCTCTTCAACGACTGGGAAGGCGCTTTGAGAACCACTCTGGCCATGAGAGGTCTTGTGTCTTATCTGGTCAGCAACGAACGGGTCACTGTACATGTCGTATTGGTACCCGAGGAGCTAACTTAGATAGTGACAGTAGTGCCAGGGCAAGCATTTCAAGAATTGTTATGTTGGCAGAAGCTTTATTTGAGGTAATGTTACCAATCCATTTTACTTTACAGACACTTACCTTTTAATCATCAGTACGAGTTGAACTTGGGTACTCATTTTAGGTTCTGGATGAAATTCATCAGCAATCGGTTGTGCTATCATCTCAGCCTTCTGTATCCTCAATTGGGTCTGTTCCAGCACCCATTGAAGTTGTTGAATCCCTACCTGTCAAATCATATAACAAATTCCGTAGGAGTTCGAATGACGAAGTTGCACAGTGAGTATTACATTTTACTCTTTGCCTGTATCTGTTTGTACCATTTACAGTTTTGTGCTAAGTTTTGAATCTCTAATTCTTTCGGAGAAAGTTATTCATACGTTAATATAGCACTTCCTAGAAGTAAATAAAGATGCATTCCAAAAGGTTATGCCAAAATTTAGTGGAAAAGTAGCTAGAAGAGACACGAAGATTGAAAGAAAAGCCACTGAAAATTCCTACCAGATTGAATAATCAGTAGTCCTATGGAAAAGGAAAAATATGACCAATGAAAATAGGCTCAATGGTGTGGCAACTCTTGCTTAACCCTCTTTCTTTCCTTCTAAACTCCATTCAGCAAACCCTGATTTGCGATCTTCTCTTCCTCTGAACGGAGGTGAATAGATGTTTCTGAAGGTTTGCTATAGAAAATGATTGAAGAATGTTCTGAAAAATAAGTTGAAGTATCTCTTTATTTTCTGATTTTTCAATATGTGGAAGTATTTTTCAGCTCTCAGTGTAAAGCATGAATTATGCGATGCATTTCAACAAAACCACTAGCCAGGTCACTTGGCATTAGTTGTATGGTGTCAGATGATTTAGAACCATTTAACAAGGAGATCTCTGGTTCAGCTGAGATTTCTACCATTGTAATCTTTGTTTTCTTTGTTTTTTTCTGTTCTGAATTGAGTGTTTGCTTTGTCTGAAACGCAAGCACGGACATATGCGTGAATAGTACTCTGGCATGCTATTCCAAATTATATACTCCCTCCACTTCAAAAAGAATGAACCTATTTCCTTTTTAGTCCCCTCCAAAAGTATGACCCCTTTCTAAATTTGAAAATAATATAACTTTAAACTTCCCATTTTACTCTTAATGAGATGATTTATCGCCAAACAAATATCTATGAATTGTTTTAGACCACAAGTTTCAAAAGTCTTTCATTTCTTTCTTAAACTCTATGCCTAGTCAAATAGGTTCATCTTTTTTAAACCAAAGGCTTAAGTCATGTTATGGTATCTCTAACACTGGAACATGCGTCTTTGTATATTTGATGTTACCAACACAGACCCCAAGCGAATGCAATGATTCTTGACAAAAAGAAAAAAATAAAAGATTTTAAGATGCTGGGAAACCACTTAACTCCAAAGTATCTGCAACGAAGTACAAACAATCTTGAGGGTCTTCTTTACTAATCTTTTCCGGTCACTTGATCTTTCTTTAATTTTCCTATTATAAATAGATGTCATAAAGAGTTCTAGGTAGACATAGTGGTCTTCTTTCATGCTTGATTTGCTGTTATCACTCTTCATGTAGGTCTTATGTTAGCATAGGATTTATGTTTAGACCTTGATATAATCTGTTTGGTTACTAACACCCTGGAGTAAGTTAACCAATCATAACTTGTTATGTCTGAAAATAAATGAAGTATGATTGCCTGCTTTATATTAAAGCTCCGTTACTGGTTCTATGTATTTTCAAAGTCAAAATTCAGAATACATAAATATCTCCTTTTCTTTTGTTCATTCTGAGTCAAAATTTTATATGTTATGTGGTCTTTTTAACTTGAATATTGCGGCCGTCTTTCTTATGCGAACTATTTGGCTTTACTGTGACAGATGTTACATATGTCTGGTTGAGTACGAGGAGGGAGATAGTTTACGAACACTGCCTTGCCATCATGAATTTCACAGGACTTGTGTTGACAAATGGCTCAAAGAAATTCACAGGTATACATTTTCTCTTTTGCTTTGTGCTGGTGTATTTCGAAGTCAATGACAGAAGCTCCTCTACTATACGTATCTGTCAATTTTCCTCAAGACTAAAGTTATGAATCTTCAATTTAGCCTTAAAATATAGGTTAAAGTTCTTTCTGCGTATCATGAGACTCACTTAGAGATAAACAAGAATCTACTTGCATATCATCTAATGAGAAGACTTATTTCTTGTTAGTACCCTCCTGCCTCAATCTTTCCATCGCCTTTGCTACCATACTCATAAGCAGAAGCAGCATGTTTGAAATTAGAGTTAGCATCCAAGGGTGTGTACCAGTGGTTCGATGAAGTGGTTACTTTGGAGAGAAAGGTTCATCCGAGATAAGCTGGCCCAAACACCACCAATTTTTTTTATAAAAAAAGAGTTTATTAGAGATATTCATAAGGTTTCTCTTGAAACACTCACTAATCTATAGTCTAGTGTTACTCTTGTAACCATCCTCACCGGTTGATGGAGATAAATTTTGGGAAAGAAACTTATGGAATAGCCGCACATTGAGTATGATTTATGTAGGTTGATATTATGTTTCCAATCAAGATGTTCTTTGTTATAAAAAAGTTCGTAAAAGCCTATAGCAAACCTAAGAAGGGGTAGATATTGGTAATTGTACGCACCCAGTAAAATCTTAAGTAAGATATTCAATTGGAAGAAACTGTGTAAGACAGGATAAGTGCAACCAAAACATATCCAAATTCTTAGACCTACCAGAGTCCAATTTTAAGATAATGACAAAATATTTTCAATGTGTCTATGTTTCCACTTAAGTGATAGAATCTCTAAATCATGCAATATAACAATTTAGGACATATCGCAATAACAACAGAAACATGCCTAGTAAACATGCCTAGTAAATTCCCACCAGTGGGGTGTGGGTAGCTGGGGAGGGTGAGATGTACGCGGCCTTACCCCCACCCCAGCAGGGCAGAGAGACTGTATCCGATAGACCCTCGGCTAAAGAAAGGATGAAAAGAAGTAATGGCAACAAGTAGTAACAACAACATGATACAAGAAAATCGAAGCAAAGGTAGCAACTAAATGGTAGGTAATACTAGCAATCTAAGAGTAGAAAGATATCCAACTAGCACTAATGCTACCGAACGAAGGAAGACAAAGGGAAATGCTCGCCTACCTACTAACGTTCTACCCTGATCCTCGACCTTCACACCCTCCTATCAAGGGTCATGTCCTCAGTAAGCTCCAGCTACGCCATGTCCTGCCTAATCACCTCTCCCCAAGACTTCTTAGGCCTGCTTCTACCCCTCATACCCACCAAGGCTAACCTCTCACACCTCCTAACTGGGGCTTCTGTGCTTATCCTCTTAACTTGCCCAAACCATCTCAACCTCGCCTCCCGCATTTTATCTTTCGCAGGAGCCACTCCCACCTTATCCTGAATAATGTGATTCACAATCTTATCTAACCTGGTATGCCCACACATCTATCTCAACATCCTCATTTCAGCTACTTTCATCTTCTGGACATAAGAGTTCTTGACCGGCCAACACTCTACCCTATACAACATAGTCAGTCTACCTACTGCTTTGTAGAACTTAGCGTTAAGTTTCAGTGGCACATCTTAGGACATGTTGTAACGATCTATCAAATACGTAGAGTATGTACCGTGTTTTAACACAAGGTAATTAACAAGTACTATAATATTAAGAGAATAGTAGTATTTAAGAAAATTAGAGGAAGTAAAATATATTTGCATAAGTGGATGTCCACTTTTATCTGCTAAACTAGTGGATTATTCCTTCATCCCATCATTGCTATTTGTGACACTCGACATTACTGGAAAGAGTTATTTATCATGGGTCCTTGATGCTGAAATTCACCTAGGCGCTAAAGATCCTTGTAGTACTGTTATCCAAGGTAATGAAGCAATCAGGATAAAGTGAAGGCTCGACCATCTGATCTTGAAATAGGTCATCCCGATTATCCTAAGATTTTCCTTCATTAGCACCTTAATGAATGGTTAAAAACTTAATATTTAACCGTGAAAGATTCGTTTGAACTGTGGAACAATTTAAAGGGATGGTATGACTTTTGCCTCTCTAACTCCACAAGATTAGGGATAGGTCTGCGTACACTCTACCCTCCCCGGGCCCCACTTGTGGGATTTCACTGGGTATGTTGTTGTAGTTGGTATGACGATCTAAAAGTGATTTAGTATTACTACAAGCTTGTCTTGAGTCCTATCCTTTACAAATTAGTTTTCAATTATAATTACGTGGAGATATCACAAATGATGTCTCGTTGAAGAAAACCTTTTCTATTGTTCATGCTTCAAATGCGTTGCTATATATCAATGTCGTAAAAAGGGTTTTAAGAAATAAGATAAGTTAATCATATGCCTACTTATAGCTGTGAAAAATAATACTCAGTAATGAAAAATCATTAAACTCGTTTCGTTGAATCTGCTTCATCCCTTCAAGTGAGACAAGATAATCATTGTGGTCGTGACTATAGACGTGGACGTGGATATGCTTTGAGGATCAGAACTGAAGTGTTGATCACGTACTGCTACATTTACTTCGGGAAATGGAGTTGATCCCGTGGGACAACCTTGATAAAATTCATCAACAGAGTATTATTCTACTTAGCCACAAGTAGGCATGTGATTAACTCGGAGTATTTCTGAAAACCCTTTTTATGGTATCGATAATGGACAAAGTTTTTCTAGCAAGTCATCATATATGTTATTACCTCCACATAATTTTAGTTGAAAACTTATTTTGAAAAAAAAATAGAATTATACTTTTGGTTTTAAATTCCTGCCGCCATAAATTCATCCAAACGAGCTTTTAGTAATACTATCGCTTTCGAGTGGTCATACCGTTCCTTCAAATTATTGCAATGCAAGTGGATCTTTCTTGGTTAAAAAAACGTAGACATCCACTTTTGTGTATGTGTTTACAACCTAGAGAACTAGTAATCCTCATTATTCAGTCTTAACCCTTCATGATGATGATGATGGAAAATGACAACATTCTCTTTATCCTGATTTGGTACTTCATTATTTTAAATTCGTAAAACTCTACCATTTTCAAAGTAGGTTTCAATTAAGATTATGTGAAGATAATATCGCAGGTAATGTCTCGTTGGAGAAAACCTTTTCTTTATTTTATGCTTCAAATGCGTTGCTATAATATCAGTATTGTGAAAAGGATTTTAAGAAATACCATGTGCCTACTTATGATTGAGCAAAATAATATTCAATAATGAAAATCATTAAACTCGTTCCACCGGATTTGCTCCATCCCTTGAAGTGAATGTAGAGAAGAGACAAGATAATTATTGTGGTCGTGGCTATAGACGTGGATGTGGATTGCTTTGAGGATCAGAAGTGAAGACTTGATCATGTACGGCTACATTTACTTCGGGGAATGGAGTTGATCCAGTGGGACAACCTTCATGATATTCATCAACAGAGTATTATTCTACTTAACCGCAAGCAGATATGTGATTAACTCAAGTATTTCTTAAAACTTTTTTCACGATATCAATATTATAACATTGCATTAGAAGCATGAAAAATAGAAGAAAAAAAATTCCAACAAGTCATCATCTATGATATTATCGTCATATAATTTTAATTGAAAGCTTATTTGGGTAACATTATTATTATATGTACTTTACCCTTTATGAAAATGATGACGAGGAAAATCACAACCTACACTTTATCCTAGGTTGATACTTCATTACTATGGATAATAGTATTCTAAAGACCTTGAGCGTCACGATGAATTTCAACATCAAGGATTTATGGTAAATAATTTTTGTAGTACTATCGAGTAGGATACATGGTAATTCTTTCGAGTAATGTCGAGTGCCGCAAACGACAATGAAGGAATAAATCCGATAGTTTAGTGGATAAAATGGACATACACTGATGTGGATATATTTACAACAAAAGAACCGTTATCTCCCATTAAAAAGAAAGTGGACCCTTTATATATTTACAACACAAATAACTACTAATCTTTATTATTCAGCCGATTGAATGAACGAACAACTGGTGTAAGAGGTATTGGAGTCCTGATAAAAATTAATCTTCAGTATTCAAGCGATTGAATCATTGAACAACTGGTTTAAGATTGTAGAAGTGACTATCAGATGTTAAGAGCGAATACAAGCATTTTAAGGGACTTTCTCTTACATTAGTTGACCCTGAAATCTTCTTTGCTTTTTGGAGATTTGAAATGCTCCTCCTATAAGTCTTTCAGACATCGATAAAGGGTTATTAAGCTAAGAAATGTCTAGAGGGAATAATGTCATTTTTCGTCATCTAGTGAGATCTGGTTTTGGTACGAGGACTCAGTCGGGATTAAACAAATGACATCCATCTTGGTCACTACTCGAAGAAAACTAAAAAAGAATCATTGGTGCTGTTATGAAAAGTGAGTAAGTGTGTCTATGAGGGAATAGATGAGGTGGGGAAGGTGGTTACAGAATTGGTGAAAAGAGTTAGATTTGGACAAGATCACTCCGTCAAAGAAAATTAGATTAGGACAGGATGTAGTTCCTGAAGTCCCTGCAAAGTGTCGTTGTACCCTGTTATGTGTGGTAACTAGATTTTGATTAAGATCTCAAAGAAATAAGATTGATTATAATTTTGTCTTGCGATAATTATCTATTTATTTGACGAAAAATATCTTCCAGTAAATGAAAACTAAAGTTAGAACATTTGTTAGTGCTTGTAGAGTTCAAATATGTTGCTATAACCGTTGTTCATTTTGATGTAGAGTCTGCCCATTATGTCGAGGTGATATCTGCCAATCTGAGTCATTCCAAGGAAATGTTTGATATTGCTTGCCTGGATGTCGACTGACCTCCTTGATAGTGTTGCAAGAAGAGTTGGCAGCAGGAGTGATCTTGAGTATGGTTTGAGAGTGTGCCCTGTTTCGATGCAGTTGTCCATCTCTTATTGTTGTGAAATATTCATTTGTGACAGAAACTTATACTTTCTCAGCAAAGATGGATCAACTATTGTATGATCTGGGGAGAGATTTCAAATGGGTGCTTTGAGCTGCAGATCGATTTACCGCTGTGAGAAGACTTGTATTTTTCAATCAATATGCTGGTGGTTTCGCCACAAGTATCTTTTTTTATTTAAGGTCTGATTTTCGTTTCATTGATAAATAGATAATGGAAGCCGCGAGGGTCAATTGCTCCATTAAGAAGAGTCATTTAATTATTCCAACTAATTGGAGGAAAAAGTGGGAAGGGAGACGATGAGAGTTGAACGAAAACCAATTGTGTGGAAGATTTTCACCCATATTACTATACTACAAGTCTTGTGTAATTTTGGTTACCAGTAAAGAGGAAGGTACGAAGTAGAGATTGTTATTTTGAAACAAGAATTCAAAGTTTGAATATCAAGTGAAATTGAGAATAATTCTATTGATATGAGAAACCGTGATAAGATTAAGAAAAGGAAAAGAAAAAAGAATACTGTGACGAATAGCATCTTTGTGACGAACCCATGACAATCATATCTTCTCTCTGTTGAAAGTCTACCATTAACAAGACCTAATTAATGTTAGAAATTAAGTATAAAAGATAGAAGAGTAAAATTTATGAAATATTGCTAATTGCAGAATCTGTATTAGTGGCCTAGAAAGTGTGAGGGTGTATGACTCTCGAAAGAAAGTGATTTGCAACCATAATGTAGAGATTTCGATGATAAAGCGACTATACAGTAATTATAGATGATTTTTAAGCCTCACTTAAGGAAATTCAAATAACCACAGAGCAAATGTAATCCTGCATATTTTGGTAAGTTGTTGTACAGTATGTTTATATTTAGGTAAGTTGTTGTATAGTATATTTATCTTTTGGTTGTATAGTATGTTAGTAATATTTTGGTAAGTTGTTTTATAGTAGTATGTTTGTCTATTGAAATTGTATGTAATCCCATAGTTATAAAAAAATCTTGCCCTTTATAAGTATAATAATACTAGTGTGGAACTCATCAAGCAAGCATTTCATTGAAATCTAGTCTAGTTATACAGTGAGGGAAGATGGAAATGAAAGTTGAAATTACTCACAAAGATACAATCAAACCATCTTCTCCAACACCTCTAAGCCAAAGAGATTACAAGCTTTCCCTTACAGATCAATTAACCCCAGGTCCTTATGTTCCTATTGTCCTCTTCTATGACTCAACCACCAATTTCTCCCATGATCACCTCAAATATTCCCTCTCAAAAACCTTGAATTATATGTACCCTCTAGCTGGAAGAATAAAGGATGATTTCACAATCGAATGCAACGATAAAGGAGTGGATTTTCTTGAAGCAAATGTAAGTAACATTACCTTGTCCAACATTGTCAATGACCCAAAAATTGCAACTCTTTCTCAACTGCTTCCATGCCATCCTCATTCAAGATCTAAACAACCAAGTGATCAAGTTTTGCTAGCAGTTCAAGTGAGTAAGTTCCCTTGTGGAGGAATTTCCATTGGTGTTTGTGTTTGGCATCTAATTGCTGATGCATCCACGCTTGGCACTCTTGTCAAAACTTGGGCAACAGTGAATCAAGAAAACAATGTCATTGGCAATGGCTACATCATCGATGCTACTGGGATATTTCCTCCCAGAGATCTTAGTAATAATCCCTTGTTAACCATGGTTCCAATCCCAGAAGAGTTGCCTTTCAAAATATCAATGAAGAGATTCATAATTGATAACTCAAAGCTAGCTGCATTAATACAGAGTTGCCCAGGTTGTCCGACTCGTTTTGAGGCTTTGTCAGCTTTCCTATGGTCAGCAATTATATCAACATGGAAAGACAAAAAAAGTGAAATCAAAGTTTGCATACTAATGACATCAATCAATCTAAGGAAGAGAATGATACCTAATTTACCAACAAATAGCATGGGGAGTCTTATTTATCCAACAATGGCCAAATGGGAAGTTGAAGAAGGAGTCATTGATTACAAAAAGTTGGTGGAAAGAGTTGAAGAATCAATAAGGATGGTGGAAGATAGTTATATAAGAAGGATTCATGAGAAAAATGGGTACATAGAATACATGAACTCTATACTTGAGTTGTGTATAAGTAGAGGGAATGAAGTAGGAATTGCTGGTTGTATTAGTTGGTGTAAGCTTCCATTTCATGAAGCTGATTTTGGATGGGGTAAACCTATTTGGATAGCTAATCCTATGAAGTTTCCATGTGGTTTCAATCTTTTAGATACTGCTGATGGCAAGGGAATTGAAGTATGGATGGGGTTGCCAGAAGAGGAGATGTTGTTGCTGGACAAGAATAAAGATTTCTTAGCATATGTTTCTTTAAGTCAACATGTTTGAATTCATATGCTTTTTGATTTAAGACTACTGTCCACAAAAGAAGAATTAATAAATTTATATGCTTTTTATTTGTTTGGAACCTCATTTGGCTATTTTGGCACTACTCAATGAGATATTAAGAAAAGTTATTAAAATAAAAAAGTGAAAACTGCGGTGAATATATTTGTTGTAAAGGAACAACAAATAAAACCAGACAAGACTAGCTATACTACTTCAAGGGGCGGTTTTATAGTCTTAATCATGGGGCACGCGTACCTACGATCCTTTTGTCAAATTAGATATTTTATGTATGTATTTCCTAAAACTGTTCTAATATTATATATTAGCATTCGTGCTCCATATTAGTTGAATGGTGCAATTGGTTCAGTACTTAATTCAATAGATCCCCCTCTGACTACTCCCTCCTGGACGATTGATTATTCTGAGAAGAGCGTAATTTATTTAGAAGGGCGTTAGTCCCAAAGTTGAGATAGAGTTGAAATTATAAACCTAAGTAACATTTCAAATATTAAGAATAATAGTTCTAAAAAGGAAAACGTCTAGTAAAGTTTATGGTAATATTTCTAATGGTGATATCTCTCGAAATAGGAGCATGCCGTGTGTAAAACAATCAAACATGTCAAAATCTGGAGACATTACTTAGTTACGAGTTTAACCTTTTTAGTTCCCAAGACCCTCTCAAACATGTCTGAAGTTTAATTGCTTGCAAGGAAAGTTTTTTCTCTCTTAGACAGCCGGACACATTCATTTTTAAGGTGACTGTCGTTACTGCATTCATGAATACATGCGCCTACAACTAGATTGCCCTGATTTTTATGTGCGTTTGCTGCTATTCATGAATACAACAACACGAACACAACGAATACACTACCGTAACAACTAAATAATAGCTATAGGAAGTAATTATATATATGGTAGTTATAGGAAGTTAATAGCCACTATTGTTTGGTTTCTAAAAATTCCTCATGTTTTAAAGGCAGAATTTGAATATATTCGGACAAAGCACCAGGAAAGACATAATGCTTGTAAGTCCAAAACCAAGAGGCAAAATAACACCAGATGCAGAAAACAACACCAGTTTCCTATTCTCTGTAACTGTCTTCAAGTTGCTAAAGCAGAGGACTTACTAGAATTTCTTATTCTTGACTGTAAATATTCTAAGGTCCCCTCAACAACTGCTTTAAAATTAGATGAATCAGAAAGTTTGCCACAAAATCTGGCTCTCTGAAACCTCATCCTAACATTCCGTAATTCACCCAACGTTTTGAAAGAAAACTGTAGAATCACATTTAAGGCGCCGAAGCACAAAAACTTCAAACACCATAATAGGTACAATAATTCAACACAGATGAGCTCCCAAAAATATTGTCGTATATTCTAATAATTCTAAACAGTCTCAAATGAAGGCAGAAAATCTGAAGCTGTTTTTTACTCTAATACCCCAAAATGGTCTCAAAAGATAAGATGAAATAACTCCTAACAAAGCAAAATTGCCAAGTGCCTTAGTTCATCCTCCTAATAAGTTCATTGATATAGTTCTCGCGATTACCAGCATCACCTCCTTCAACATAGTGATTCCTTTTCTTCTTGAGTCCACCCAAAGGTGCCTTAAGCTGGAATGGCCATAGGAAGTTGTTGGCCTCCTTGAAATGGGGTCCGACGGTCAAGATCTCATGGACTAGGTCTTCCATGCAGATAATCCCATGCTTACCCAACACCTGAGACAGGTAAGCACAAATAGATGTTACCAAGACAGAAAGACGTTCAATATAAAAAGGTGAAGCGCTTCCAGAAACTGACCTGCTCAATGACAGAGTTGTCAGTTAAAGCAATTCTCTGCTTGTCAACTTTCCCGAAACCTCTCTTGTAGATCAATTCTCTAACACTTTTCAGGTTAGGATAACTGAAACAGGAAAAACAATGCACATAAATAACAGATACATGAGCCAAAAAGCTGCAGGAAGTGGCAAAACGCTCAAGTGATAGCCTACCCATAGGTAACATAAGGTTCAACCCTGTGAAGCATGTTCACTGTAGCTTTGTTGACTTTCAAAAAGACACCATTAAAGATCTGCCATCAACATGAGAATTACACAATTAGAATAATGGAAAAGTAACAATAAGAATGCTAATACATGAAACTCAAGACATCAAATAAAATCTAAATGGATCTGCCTCACCAAAATCAAGATAAAAAGAAACTGCAAAGTCATTCTCAAGGACAATGAAAGTCATGAAGTACAACAAATAAAAATCTGAATGAGTCACCAAATTGTTTGGATGAAGATCAACAAGTTCGAGCAAACTACAGCAACAAAACCTATGTGTAGGCTGTTCCAAGTGAAATACTATTTGCGGTAGCTTTCATGTTAAACAAAGATTCTGTTCTAGATTTTTGGAAAAGTTAAGTCATGGCATAATAATAAAGAAGAACATTTCTGCGGTATATTTCAACTAAAACAAGAGAAACTAACAAATAAAATCAAAGTAATATAGGTCAAAAGTTAATCTAATTTTAACTTATTGCTCTTAAACTACCTAGAGTGTTCTAATAGTAACTCAATATCCTAGCACTTCTCTAGCAATACCATCAAACAAGTAGTTAGTTACCTGTCTCAACCGTAGAAGCTGCAAAATCTTTTTGGTCTGTGGGGCCATAGCGTTAATCCTATAAAAATTGAATATAATGAGTATCACTATGATACCAGTGTTCTCAAAGAGCATCAGTAAGAGCTCTTACCCACGGATCCTAATGATGAACAACAGCTTTGCCTCAGGGTCGACATAGAAACCACCCTTCAATCTAGCCTCGCGCTTCAAACGAATCAACTCCTTATCCTAAAAACAGCAATTGACAGCCAGTTACTAGGCTTGACACTGAAAACAAGAACATGAACTGAGGTTAATTGAGCTAGAACAACCTGCTGCTCGTACTCCTTAGCATACTGCTTAGCTCTGTTGTAGATCAATTTCCGGTTCTCGGAACTCTTCTTCTTTGCAGCTTCGAGCTCTTGCTTTTTTGCAAGAGCCCATTCCTCACTCCTCTTTTGCTTCTTCAGCACTGACTCTGGAACTGGAACAGCTCCCTTAACTTCCTCGCCCATCTCTGTCATATAACAATGTCAAATGACAAGATTCATCAAAGCACTGAAACTATGTTCCATATCGAGAAGAATCATCAAATTGGACAACACCCAAGAACAACAACTAGGCCTAAGTCCTAAACAAGTTAGGGTTGGCCTAACTGACCATGTGGACAACAATCCGCAAGCACAAAAAAAAACTAGATCACCAAACGGATAAAATAGACTAGTATATATGCCCCCATGGCCGATCTTGGGACCACATATCATACATTTCTTTTACTTCTAATCGCCCCTATATTTCACTGTTCCCCATCTCATTACCTATCAACCCCAATGCATTACAGATCCTCTAAAAAAAATCTCTCTATCCTTCAAGAAACTAGTGCTCAAGCTCAAACCCAACTAAAAAAAAACACAGCAGTGATATTTTAATTTTAACATTGTAGTAGAACGAATAAGTAATTAAACAACACATAATTAGCACAAGTATTATAACTTGCTTAAGCTGAATCACCAATACTTATAATTGAGATAAAACAGTCATTTACCAGTAATTTCCCATCTTTTTCACACTTGGCACGAACAAAAGAGATCAGACACACACAAACACAAAACATACAGATCTTCCACAAGAAATAAAAATACAGAAAAGCTACATAAAAGTAACACTAGAAAAAAAGAGGTAAAGGCAAGAGCAGGAAAAATGTAAATGACGAAGTAATAATGTATATCTGTACCTTGAAATTGGAGAAGTAAAGAGAGTAGGATTCTTTGATGAGGGAAACTGAGCTTTTTTGTGCTCACGGCGGGTGAAATGGTGACTCAGTGCGTGTTAGGGTTTTTGTAAAGTGTAGTGACCTATGCTGATGTGGATCTGGGCGGGTTGGCTGAAACGGCTGCAGGCCTAAACATTAGTTGACGTTTGAGCCCAAACTTTAAAAGCCCATTGAGAAAAGTATTAGAATTATTAGGGGCATTTGCATCTATACCCGTTTTTTGGGTCACGTTTTAACTTGTGCCCGCTTTGCAAAAAAATTGCAAGCGTACCCACTTTTTCGCGTAACTTCAGCATACGGGGCTGAAGTAGCAAAGGCAATCACGCAAAACTTCAGCATTCTAGTAGACGGGACTGAAGTAACAAGTGTTGAATTGTGTGCTGAAATTTTTGTTTGTAATTACTGAACTTAAGCATAGTAGCTGAAGTTTTGTTCTTTATTTGCTGAAGTTTTTGTTTGTAATTGCTGAAGTTTTTGTTTTTGTAACTAGCGAAGTTTTTGTTTATAACTGGCGAACTTCAGCTCTAGAGCTGAAGTTTTTGTTTGTAACTGGTAAACTTTGAGGAGGAGGGGAAAGGGGGCTGAAGTTGTTTAAAAAGTGGGTACAAATTAAAACTTAAAAAAAATGGGTATAGGTTAAATGGGGCGACCAAATAGGGCGCCCCGTGCAATTTTTACGAATTATTAGCAGTAGAAATGACACTAGGTAGCAACTCTAAAAGGTTGCTATTTAAAATTAGCCACTGTATCCTAAATTTCTATTTTTCAGTTCAAAATTTTGGGACTAAATTGTCCTGAATTGTGCTTAAGTTAAGATTTTTCGTTTAAAATTTCATGACAAAAATAAGTACTGGCTAATCTCTAAATAACATCCATGAGAATGACCATGTGAGCACGTGATTTTCACCTATCGTGTAATCCTACAAAATCTCGCTAAATTAATTAGTTTTACGGATTTTTGTTGAATTTTAATGCTATTTGCGAATTTATTTTCACATTGCGTAGCCATAATCCGTCATTTAAATCCATAAATAATTTAAAATGACATGATTAAGCACGTAACCTTAGTTATCATTTAAATAAATATAATTGTTTGATATAAAGTGTGTTAATGTTAATTTCTTGATTTAATTATTTATTTTTTAACAAAATTGTGAAATTTGTCCTTTAAATGATTAGGAGTAGTAAATTAATTGTTTTACCTTTAATTAATTTATCAATTAATCTATAATGAGACAAAATTAAGTTAAAAGTTAACTACTATATTTTTTTTTAGTTTAAGCTTAATTGAAGTTAATTAATTAGTTGTTAAAATCAAAAAAAATGGGATCTTGGCTAAATTGGGCCAATTTAAACTAGCTCAATCCCAAACTTTACCCAAAAACCCCATAAACCAAGCCCAACCCCTTTTAAAAATCTGATCCAACCCATTCCCCCCCACTAAATCTCGACCGTTGATCTCTTTTGATCAAACGGTTGAGAACCCCGACCCTTATAATATTTAAGTGTCCCACAAGCCCCCCTACGCCTAATTCAAAGTCTAACACCCCCCC
>ML295323.1:31863-101325 GCA_005239495.1 Nicotiana undulata
TATATATATATATAATGGTTGGTTGATATATATTTATTTCTCATTCTTCATTTATCGTTGGTGGTTGCAAACATTAACAAGTGCCATTATGTTCTTTCTTTACTTGAAAAAGTGGGTTAGGGTTTGGTAGAAATAAATATCAAAGACTCAAGGTGTTAAACCTTGTTTAATAGAATCGCTTAGGAATACGTGGGTTTTATTTGGCATAAATTGATTACTCTTAATTGCAACTCTTTTATATTTGGAAAAATCATAAAAGGGAAATACTACCCAACTATTGGAAAATATTGGGTAGTCACTTAGGAATCATTTGCATATCAAAAGGACCTTCCATTAGAAATATATCATATTAACACCGATAGCATTACATCTCATTGAAGGGGACACAACCTTGGTTTAGTTAATCAAATTAATTACAATCTTGTACAATCATATTTGTTACTAGTTCACTCAATTACAATACAATCAATTACCATACTCTTGTTACGCTAACGGAATAAAAATACGATTTAAGTTAAGCTTCACACTACTCAAGTAAACTTTTCACGCCTATTCCCTGTGGGATTCGACCCCAACCTAGTTGGGTTACTATATTTGACATAGATTGCTTTACACTATTTTAAGGTGTAATTTGAGCGTATCAAATTTTGGCGCCGTTGCCGGGGAATACGGTTTTGAAATTACTAACTAGTGTGCGCTTTACTTTATATCTTTTCTATCCCATCACACTTTGCTCGTTTTGCTTGGTGTGCTAGGTAATAATGGCCAACTATGATGAAGAGGAGAATCCCTTTACGGACATTGAGGAATACATTGATGACACCAACGCTATTCTCCCTCCACGGGTTGAAGCTGCCACATTCAAAGTAGAGCACGGGTTAATCCTAATGCTTAAGGCAGAAGGATTATTCAGGAACTCTATAGATGATGATCCAATGGGTTTGTTGGGTGTGCGCGCCATGCATAAACAAATCAATGTGACACATGATGCCTTGAGATTGCGGGTGTTCAAATATTCATTGATCGGAGAGGCGAGAAAGTGGATTCAAAATCTACCTCCTCAATCTATCACTTCTTGGCCCGAACTTGTCCGTGCCTTCTTGTCCAAGTGGTTCCCACAGAGCAAGAATTTCGAACTTAGAGATAAAATCTTCTTCTTCAAACAACTACCAGGAGAACACTTACATGAAGCGTGTTACCGATTCAAGTGTACTTAGTGAGGTCACCGAACCATGGTTTTCCAGATACTATTTTGATGGAGAAATTTTACATGGGTTTAGATCCATTGTCCCATTCCATAGCCAAAAACGCAGCAGACAGATCTTTCATGGACGAATCATTTCCTAGGATTACACAGATTCTAGACAAAATGGCCAAACATAATCAAGCATGGCACTCTGAAGATGCCAGTGGTAGAATTTCCTATGGTACTCCCTCTCCAACCAACATGATCAAAGAAAACCAAGAGAGAGACCAATTGATTGCAGCGCTTGCCACAAACATTGATGTGCTAACCAAGATGTTCACAGAAAATCAAACAAAGAAGGTAAATATTGTGGAAGACATGCAACCAACGGGAAATCAAGAATTCGAAGAGGCCAACTATGTTCATAATTCTCAAGGTGGGTATCACCAACAAAATTGGCGCAATAAGCAAGGTGGGTCGAGTCAAGGTAATTGGAACAACAACAATAGCAATTATGCCAACCGGAGTTCCAACCCCTATGTTCCACCGAAGGGGCAATATTACAAGGAGGGTCCTTAAAATGAATCTAAGTTGGAAGGAATGCTTGAAAAGATCTTGCAAAATCAAGATAGAGGCGACGCTACAATGAAAAACATGTCCGAAATCGTAGGGTCACATACCGCCTCTATACAAAAGCTAGAAATGCAAATGTGAGACTTGTCAAGAGAACAAAATCCAAAGATCAAAGGTACCCTTCTAAGTGATACAATCGTCAACCCAAAGGGGAATGTGAGCGGTCCATCTTCTCATTGTATGGCTATTACTACTAGAAGCGGGAAAGTACTTCAAGATGAAAATGAACAAGTAGTTGAAGTAGATGATCTTGAGCAAGAAGTGGAGGCACGAGTTGAAGTGCCAATTGTTGTTGATAGTGAAAAGCCCTCCCAAGACGTGAAAGTTCAAAAATAAAGGCACGAAGAGGTAAAGGAAAAGGTGAAGGAGACCCCAAAAGCTCCTCCACCAATTCCTCGACCTACTCCTCCATTCCCTTAAAGGCTTGCAAGAAGGGTAGATAATAGCAAGTTCGAGAAGTTTTATGATATTTTGAAGCAATTGTCGGTGAACATCCCTTTCTTGGAAGCTTTCCAAGAGATGTCGGGATTTGCCAAATACTTAAAGGACTTGATGACCAAGAAGAAATCTACCAAGAATGAAGTGGTGAGTATGAATCACCGAGTTAGTTCTATTATTGCTACAACAACCGTTGAGAAAAAGGAAGACCCGGGAGAATTCACCATCCCATGTACTATCGGGTTGAGAGATTTTGCAAGGGCACTTTGTGATAATAGGGCTAGAATCAACTTGATGCCTCTTGCTATTTACAAGCAAGCAGGATTGGGTTTGCCAAGACTTATGAATATGAGATTGCAAATGGCCGACCGTACTATCAAGAGACTCGTGGGTATTGTTGATGATGTCCTAGTGAAAGTGGGGAAGTTACTTCTCCCGGCCGACTTTGTTATACTTGATTGTGCGGTTGACAAGGAAATTCCTATCATATTGGGGAGACCATTTCTTGTCACGGGAGGAGCTTTGATGGACTCAGAACGAAATGAAATCAAGTTCCGAGTTAATGATGAGCAAGTCACTTTCTAAGCTAGTAAGGGTTTGAAGTTGCCGAATGCATATGAAGGGATCTCGGTCATATACGTTATTGATGAGGTCGAGGATGCTAGTGACATGAAAATGGAGGAAGAGTGCCTCAGTGAGGCCTTGGCAACAATATTGGTTAATTTCGATGGTGATGACATGGAGGGGTATGTGGAAGTAGTGGATGCTTTAGAAGGACGTGGGTCCTATACTTATGCACCGAAGAAGCTCTCTCTTGACTTGGAGAATAGAGCCACTCCTCCCGCAAAGCCTTCCATCATTGAGCCGCCACAACTTGAGCTCAAACCACTTCCATCACATTTGAGGTATAAATTTCTTGGCTCTAATGATACTTTACCCATAATTTTTTCCTCTTTGTTGGATGATGTGCGTGTAGGTAAATTTTTGAATGTCTTGCGGAAACACCGACAAGCAATTGGATGGACAATAGGGGACATCCGAGGAATTCCCGCTGGAATTTGTGAGCATAAAATCCAATTGGAGGAAGGAAGCAAGCCGAGTGTTGAAAACCAAAGGAGAATGAATCCATCGATGCAAGAGGTGGTCAAGAAGGAGATAATCAAGTGGTTGGATGCCGGGGTGGTCTACCCCACCGCGAATTGTTCTTGGGTGAGCCCGATGTAATGTGTGACAAAGAAGCGAGGCATGACAGTAATCCCCAATGAGAAGAATGAGCTCATACCAACGAGGACGGTCACCAGATGGAGAGTATGCATGGACTACCATAAGCTTAACAGTGCCACGTGCAAAGACCATTTACCTATGCCTTTTATTGATTAAATGCTTGATCGGCTAGCGGGAAGGTAATTCTATTGCTTCCTTGATGGATATTCCAGATACAACCAAATCAACATAGAATTGGAGGACCAAGAAAAGACAACATCACATGCCCGTATGGAACTTTTACCTTTAGCCGAATGCCGTTTGGATTATGCAATGCTCCGGCTACCTTCTAAAGGTGTATGATGTCTATATTCTCGGACGTGGTAGAGGATTTCCTAGAGATTTTCATGGATGACTTTTCGGTGGTAGGTGATTCTTTTGAGCATTGTCTTGACAATCTTAGACAAGTGCTCAAAAGATGTGAGGAAACCAACCTTGTGCTAAATTGGGAGAAATTCCACTTCATGGTGGATGAAGGCATTCTCTTGGGCCACAAAATTTCTACGCATGGTATAGAGGTTGACCGAGCAAAAATTGAAATCATCTCCAAACATCCTCCACCGACCTCGGTAAAAGGTGTCCGAACCTTTTTGGGGCATGCCGGATTCTATCGGCTCTTTATCAAGGACTTCTCAAAAATTGCAAATCCCATGTGCAAGATCCTTGAAAAAGATTCCAAATTTGTGTTTGATGAAAAGTGCCTCAAGGCATTTGAGGAACTAAAAGATAAGCTCACCACGACACCCATTATTGTCACACCGGATTGGTCTCTTCCATTTGAACTCATGTGTGACGCCACTGGTGTAGATATTGGAGCAGTGCTTAGCCAAAGGCCTAAAAAAGTTATCCATCCCATCTATTATGCAAGCAAAACACTCAATGGTGCTAAAGTGAATTACACTGTGACTGAGCAAGAACTTCTTGCTATTGTCTATACCTTTGAAAAATTCGAGCTTATTTGTTGGGGTCCAAGGTGATAGTCTACAATGATCATGCTGCTCTTCGTTATCTCATAGAGAAGAAGGATGGCAAGCCAAGAATAATCCAATGGGTCCTTTTATTGCAAGAATTTGACTTTGAAGTCAAGGATCGTAAGGGCACAAAAAATCAAGTGGCGAATCATTTGTCTAGGCTCGAAGAAGATGGCAGACTGAAGGAGAAGCTTGACATCAATGATGTTGTTCCTGATGAGCATATACTGGCATTGTCTTCTTAATCTACTCCTTGGTACACCGACATTGCTAACTACTTGGTTAGCTACCTCACTCCGGATGGATTGGAAGCTTATCAGAAAAAAATGTTTTTGAGAGAGTGTCGGCAATACTACTGGGAAGATCCATTCTTGTTCCGCATTTATGCCGATAACATCATTAGGCGATGTGTTCCAGAAGAAGAGATTATGCCAATTCTTAAGGCATGCCATGACTCGCCGGTTGGGGGCATCATGGGGGGCAATCGAACGACGGCGAAGGTACTTGAATGTGGCTATTATTGGCCGTCGATCTACCATGATAATAAAATGGTCAAGGCTTGTGACCAATGTTAAAGTCAAGGGTCAATCTCTAAGAGGCATGAGATGCCGATGCACTTTGTGATGGAGGTCGAGATCTTTGACGTGTTGGGAATCAATTTTATGGGTCCCTTTGTAAGCTCGTACGATATGAAATACATCTTGGTGGCAGTGGACTATGTGTCCAAGCGGGTCAAAGCAATCGCCTTGCCGAACAATGAGGCAAGGAGTGTGACCGCATTTTTAAAGAAAAACATATTCACACGGTTTGGCACTCCTAGATCCATTCTTAGCGATGGTGGATCTCATTTCTGTAACAAGGCTTTCATGGGGCTACTAGAGAAATATGACGTCAAGCATAAGGTGGCCACACCTTATCATCCTCAGTCAAGTGGCCAAGTTGAATTTTCCAACCGGGAGATAAAGATTATTCTAGCAAAAACTGTTAATGCAAAACAGGACCGACTGATCAAGAAAGCTAGATGATGCATTGTGGGCATATCGCACAGCGTACAAGACCCATATTGGCTCTAATCCATACTGGTTAGTCTTTGGCAAGGCATGTCATCTACCCGTAGAGCTGGAACACAAAGCCATGTGGGCTTTAAAAAGGTTGAACCTGGACTGGGCCGAAGCTGCAAATTTGTGGTTAACACAACTCAATGAAATGGAAGAATTCCATTTCCATGCATATGAGAGTGCTGTTGTGTACAAAGAAAGGATAAAGTTCGTCCATGACAAAAAGATCTTGAAGGGGGAGTTCAAGTCGGGTGACTTGGTTTTGCTTTTCAATTCAAGGCTCAAGTTGTTCCCGGGCAAACTCAAATCGAAGTGGTCCGGTCCGTTCAAAGTGGTAAATGTTTCCCCTTTTGGAGCTGTGGAATTAGAATCGGAGGATGGACTCCGAACCTTCAAAGTGAATGGCCAGCGAGTCAAGCACTACTTGGGCACAGATGGAGAAAAACACTTGGTGGAACAGTTGGCTCTCAAAGATGGTCCATGCCCGACCAATGAGTAAGCCCAAAGATGGGCCAACTTCGTCGTGCAACGACGTTAAATCAAGCTCTTCATAGGAGGCAACCCATGTGTGGCAACATCCTTTTTGTCCTTTAATTTTTATTTTTGTTAGATAGATTAAATTGAGCAAATTGAAGCGTGTTTTAGAGTGCAGGTGGTGCAAAAGGTCATCAAACAGGGTGAAAATGCTAATGAAATGGAAGAAAAATCACCCTGGGAAGTTTGCTACAAATATGCGGTCGCATATTGGCTATGCAGACCACATGGTGATCGCAAACCTGGACAGTTTGTTGGGCAAAGTTTGCGTGCAAAAATGCAGTGAAGGTGTGCACTTTGCGGTCCGCATATCACTTATGCGACCGCAAAAGTGCATCGCATCATATGTGTAAGTGACCTGGGCTGAAACTACCGCATAACACTTATGCGGTCGCATAATGTATTATGCGGTCACTTAACCGCCGCATTCTCAACACGTATAAACCCTAACCCCCTTCGCGTAAACCCCTTCCCTTGCACACCAGCACTCACACTCTGCACTAAAACAAAACAAAAGAAAGAAATTAACGGCTAACCCAGAATTAGGCATTTGAACACGAATCAATAAATTGAGACCAAGTGTGCTTTTAATCCTAACGATCACGTCTTCGACCTGCCTTCATCTGGTATGTGTTCCCTCCTCTCTTCCTTCTCTGTTATTGTTAGTTTGTAGTTTTTTTTTTTTTTCCGTTGTGTTTGTTTTCATTTTCTTTTCATTCTATGAGGTCATCTGATTGTAATGTGGAGTCTTTCATGTTTAATTAAGTTCGAGCTTGCTGGGTAATGAATTAGGTAGTATCGTTGTTAAGGGTATAATAAAAATATAGGGACGACGACCTTTTGCGGCTCGCATCAGTGATTTGCAGTCCGCAAATAAAACCCTAGGCGACCTGATGTACTGACAAAATACGGAGGCTTTTGCGATCACATAAGTATTATGCGGACCGCAAAGCTACCGCAAACCTGGGCAGGTTGTGACCTAATTTAGAATGTTATTTGCGACATGTTTGCGATCGCAAATCCATCTTTGCGGTGGGTTTTGCGATCACATATTATGTTGACCTTTATGAGTATGCAGTTTTGCGATGGATATGCGAACCTCATAGTGAGTATGTGATCGCATAGTCCATCGCATAACTAAATTTCTTCTGCAGTCATACGAAATTGCGACGGTTTTGCGGTCTGCATAATGGTTATGCGACCGCATAATCCATCACATTTCTGATTTCTTTGCAAGATTTCTCCCTTATGTCTGCTATGTCACTCACACGCGTTTACTTTGCAGAAATGGCACCCAAGAAATCTATTACAACATGCTCCCTATCCGCTCGTGGACAAAAAAGGGCTTTCACCGACCAACATTCACAACAGGCCAAGCGTTCACGACCAGAAACATCCCAGCCTACTGCTGAACAACCCTCCCAGTATTATGATAAGGAGACCTTGCCCTCAGTAGACTTACAGGCTGAGGCAAGAAGAAAAAAAGGGGAGGATCTGCAACTCCGTTTTGGGGTCACAGGCTCCATTAGTCTGTACAAAGAAGGGCTTAACAAACAAAAAATCCTGGAAGAGAAACAACTAATCCTGAATGGGTTACAGGAGCACTACCCCCGCATATTGGAGAACATTAAAACAAGGAATTGGAAATTCTTCACAGAGGTCTGTGAGGATTTTAATGAAACGCTTGTGCAAAAATTTTACGCATCCTATGGGGCCTCTAGGTGAGCTGAGCAAAAGGGGGACAAAGTCTTCTGTGAATCAGCCCTGGCTCGAGGGAAGCAGGAGCTATGTGATAAGGGCACCATAAATGATCTGTATTTTGCAGACTGGAGACCGGGAACAAAGGAGTATGAGGATAAAATGGCCAACAAAGACAGTGAGCGTGCTTGGATAGCCTCGGTGATAGAAAAGGGGACCCCAACCTGGATTGACCCTGCCCATAAAATTTTCAAGGAAGATCACACATGGGAGGGTCGGTTCTGGATCAACTTTGTCACTTCCCGCCTGATACCGTCCAGGAATGAAACTGGTATAATCATTGAGAAAGCAATTCTCATTGCATGCATTATGACCGGTATCAAGATTGATGTGGGCGAGATTATCTTTCGAGAGTTAGGGGTCAGAGCTAACCAGACGACCACGTCACTTCCATTCTCGTGCTTGATCATAGCTCTCTGTAATGCTGTGGAAGTCCCTCTATTTCCACACCATGACAAGACGGTGAAATCGCTGAAGGATATTGATATCACGTGCATTAGTGACGCAGTGCCAAATGAGGATGTTGTTCCTATAGAGATTCAGATTTCCATTCCAACTGATACAGACATTTCAGATTCTCCGACACCTGCTTCTCCTCAGGCCACGGTGGCATCCACAGCCACTCCACAGGCCACCATTGCACAACCTTCTACCGCACTACCAGCTCTTTCAAGGCTAGGTCTCTTTGCTTAGCATACAAATGCTAAGGTGGACCGGTACTGAAGGAGATCCTTACACTTATTAGGCACTCACTGATTCCAATCCAATCCTCAGTGACAACACTCTAACAACATCATATATCTTATGAGGATCGCCTGAAGCAGATTGAGGTGAGGCTGGAAAAAGTTGAGCGGGGTGAGGTTGGAGGCCTTCCTAAGCTCCGTACAGATGTTGATGCACTGAAGGGTGAGATCCACAAGATGCAGAACTTGGAGTTTGATCTATCTTGATTCATGCCAAAGGAAGGAGAGCCTGGAGCTGGCACGTCCATTGTTGGGATGGATTTTGATTTCACTACCTTAATGACAACTCCCGTGCCACAGACTGTCGGGACTTCCCAGATTCCAGCTTCTCTTGCACCTATTGACATCCCTTCTGGGGAAGATTCCGGACACATTGAAGAGTCCGAGGAAGGGGAGACTAATGAGGAGGAGAAAGACGAGGAGGCACTGTCCGAGGAGGATGAGGGTCCTCAGGATAAAGGTAAGCAGGTTGCCGTCACTACAGCTGCAGAAGAAGCAAAAGAAGCAGATGTGCAGAAGGCGATAGCACACTCGCTAGCAAATATGGTCGCCCAAGCCCATCCATCGACCACTCAGCTATTATCGGGCGAGGCTAGCAGCTCACAGGCCCCAGCTCCATCATCAGGGCAGTTGGAGACCCCTCCTCCATCAGTGGAGGTCCCTCCTCAGGCTGAGATCCCATCAGCCCCAACTTCAGTGTCAGAGGGTGACCCTACCACCATTCAGCAGGCTTCAGACTCCCATAGCGCTTAGTGGGCCCCAGGGAGCCCCTAAACTCTGTTTTAGACTTCTCATGCATTGGGGACAATGCATGCTTTTAAGTTGGGGGTGGGTCCTTGTATATATTTGTGATCTTTGTATATATATATATATAAAACTCTTGTATATATTTTTTGTGATCTTTATATATATATAAACAAAAACAATTAGATAGTTGTATGCATGTACACCTTTAGTAATTAGCAATAAATTCCCCTTGGTTTTTCTTCGCCGGGTTCTTTTCCAAGGGTGTAATAGTAGAACCATGGCAGTAGTATGAAACATTTTGACTGGTTTGGTCTGATTGTACAGTTTCAAGCATGTATGTCTGTAAATAAATTGTACCCTTATGCGATATATAAAAAATAATAATTTTATGGTTAATCATTTGTGTGAACATGAGGCTCGCTCTTTGACTTTATGTTTACTCAGAATCGTACATAGCATATGATGAAAGCTTTAAGTTGATGAGTGTTCACTCGAGGGCTAAACTATGTTGAGTCAATAAGTTCATGTGCCATGTGTGTTAGTGTTTGTGTAAATAATTCTTGTGTTTACTTCTGTCATCTATAACTTGCCCGGTTAGTCTTTCAATGCTAATGATAATTACGTTTGGTTGGAAAAATGACCTTAGGCATTCTTTGTGTTATTTGAAAAACCCCTTTAGCTTTTCAAGCCACCCATTGTATAGATATTATCACTAGTTACCTCATTTGAGCCTTTAACCTTTTCGTTGGCTACCTCATTACAAACCTTTCCCTTTTTGTAAAATAATTCCCTCTTTGAACCCGTCCTCCTTGAACAGTGAGAATGAGGCCAAAATCCTAAGTTGGGGGTGTGGTGTCAAGTTTGGAATTGGTCAGGTTGTACATTGAGTGTAGGAACATATACCTCAAAGTGTTCACATGAAATTATTCAAGCTCCAAAAGAAAAATATAAATAAAAAAAGAGAAAAGAAAAGAAGAAATATATGGATGAATATAAATATGGAGCATTGAAGAAAATTAGAGAGGTATTTAAGGTGGTTTGATGTGGGTAACTAGATGCCAATGAGGGCTATATGGGTTGAAAAGAAACAAAGTGCAACAAGAAAGAAAAATATGAGTAGTGTTCAAGGAGGGTGTAGTCACTTGTATCCCAAATGCTTATCCGACCCTTCCATAAACCTACATTACAAGCTTAAAAAATCCTTATGGGATCTCCAACCGAATGTTCTTGAATAAGCGATGAATTAAAATAAGGGCAAGCCTAAGGTATGACATGGAGTAACACTTGAAATTCGTTGTGAGAGTGAGTGTCTTCGTGAATTTTCCCCTTGTGTTGTCATTGTAAATATTGTGATTTTGGGACATTCTTTCTTGTGAGGGCATATGAACTGCGAGGTTTAACAGAAGTTAAGTTCTTGAAGTCGAATGCAAGTGCACTTGGCTAAGTTAACATTTTGTCAAATTGGTTGAGGCTCAAAGTTCACAGGTTGATTAACTTCTTTGTAAATAATAACAATTGTCCAGGAAGGGTAAATAAATAAAAGTGCATGCTTGTAAAATTGAGAATTAAAACCATCCACGGTCACTATTGTTCCATATCGTTTAGTTGGAGTCTAGAATAGGATAGTGTTGTTTTAGTTGCTTGAGGACAATCAAGAGTTTAAGTTGGGGGTGTTGATATGCCGGAGAATTTCGGCACATTTAATACCAATTGCTTAGATTTTAGCTCATTTCAAATGCAATTGTCCGTTATACTTATGTAATTTTGATGTTTTGCAGTGCATGAGGCTTGAGGACCCAAAACATGGAAATGAAATCAAAAAGCCGCAAAAGAGAAAGAAGAAGACAAAATGCGGTCGCAAAGTAAACATGCGGACCGCATAATGCTCAAAGATACCGCAAACCACAACAGGTTGTTTGGCCAATCCAAGCGAAGAAAATACGGTCCATTATGCGACCTCATAACAAGTCTGCGGGCCGCATAACAAGTCTGCGGGCCGCATAATGGATCGCAAACCTCCAGCAGAAGTTGCTAAGATAAGAAATGCGATGGCAAGATGCGGTCATATATCAACAATGCGGACCACATAATCCCTATGCGATGACTACCTGGAACCTAGGGCTGAGAAGATGCGATGGAATTGAAGAGAATGCGAACCGCATGTCTGTTATGCGACAGATATGCGGTCGCATAACTTGTCTGAAATGGTATTTTTGTGCGAAATTGACCCCGACTTTTAGCCCACTATAAATAGATTTATTAGGGTTTTGTGGGGGCATCTCGTCTGAAAACGGAACTACATTCCAAGCTTTGAATATTCCCATTTTTTGGAAGTTTGAGAGTGAAGAATCTTTCACTTTGTAAGCATTATGGCATTTAATATTCTCATCTTTTTGTATTTTAGCATGTGTAGCTATCTTTAAATACTAAGGTTGTGGACCCTAAATTAGTGTAATGTTAATGGGTGTTTAACATTGAATATATATATATAAAATGGTTGGTTGATATATATTTATTTCTCATTCTTCATTTATCATTGGTGGTTGCAAACATTAACAAGTGGCATTATATTCTTTCTTTACTTGGAAAAGTGGGTTAACAGGGTTTGGTAGAAGTAAATATCAAAGACTCAAGGCGTTAAACCTTGTTTAATAGAATCGCTTAGGAATAAGTGAGGTTTATTTGGCATAAATTGATTACTCTTAATTGCAACTCTTTTATATTTGGAAAAATCATAAAAGGGAAATACTACCCAAATATTGGAAAATATTAGATAGTCACTTAGGAATCATTTGCATATCAAAAGGACCTTCCATTAGAAATATATCATATTAACACCGATAGCATTACATCTCATTGAAGGGGACACAACCTTGATTTAGTTAATCAAATTAATTACAATCTTGTACAATCATATTTGTTACTAGTTCACTCAATTACAATACAATCAATTAACATACTCTGGTTACGCTAACGGAATAGAAATACGATTTAAGTTAAGCTTCACACTACTCAAGTAAACTTTTCACGCCTATGCCCTGTGGGATTCGACCCCAACCTAGTTGGGTTACTATATTTGACATCGATCGCTTTACACTATTTTAAGGTGTAATTTGAGCATATCAGTCTTTCAAATTATACTTTTTAGGAGCGCACTTCCTAGTTTGGGTTATTTAAGTTCATTCTTTGGAGATGCACTTCCTAGTTCGAGTCATTGAAGTTTCACCCCTAGGAGACGCACTTCCTAGTCTGGGTCTTTCAGGTTATATTTTTCTTTTAAGAGATGCACTTCCTAAATTGAGATTTTACCCCTAGGAGACGCACTTCCTAGTTTTGGATCATTTAAGTTCATTCCTAGGAGACACACTTCCTAGTTTGAGTCAATAAAGTTTCACCCCTTGGAGACGCACTTCCTAGTCTGGGTCTTTCAGGTTATATTTTTTTTTAGGAGACACACTTCCTAAATTGAGATTTCACCCATAGGAGACGCACTTCCTAGTTTGGGTCATTTACGTTCATTTCTAGGAGACACACTTCCTAGTTTGAGTCACTGAAGTTTCACCCCTAAGAGACGCACTTCCTAGTCTGGGCCTTTCAAGTTATATTTTGTTTAGGAGACGCACTTCCTAAGTTAAGATTTTACCCCTAGGAGACACACTTCCTAGTTTTGGGTCATTTAACTTTAGTTCTAGGAGACGCACTTCCTATTTTGATTCATTGAAGTTTGCCCCTAGGAGACGCACTTCCTAGTCTAGGTTTTCAGGTTACACTGTTTAGGAGACGCACTTCCTAGTTTGGTTTATTTAAGTTCATCCCTATGAGACACACTTCCTAGTTTGAGTCATTGAAGTTTCACCCCTAGGAGACGCACTTCCTAGTCTGGGTCTTTCAAGTTATATTTTGTTTAGGAGACGCACTTCCTAAATTGAGATTTTACCCCTAGGAGACGCACTTCCTAGTCTGGGTCTTTCAAGTTATATTTTGTTTAGGAGACGCACTTCCTAAATTGAGATTTTACCCCTAGGAGACGCACTTCCTAGTCTTGGGTCATTTAAGTTCATCCCTAGGAGACGCACTTCCTAATCTGAGTCGTTTGAGTTCACCCCTAGGAGACGCACTTCCTAGTTTGAGTAATTTAAGTTCATTCTTAGGAGACGCACTTCCTAGTTTGAATCATTGAAGTTTCGTCTCTAGGAGACGCACTTCCTAGTCTAGGTTTTTCAGGTTACACTATTTGGGAGACGCACTTCCTAAATTGAGATTTTACCCGTAGGAGACGCACTTCCTAGTTTTTGGTTCATTCAAGTTCACCCCTAGGAGACACACTTCCTAGTTTGAGTCATTCAAGTTTTACCCCTAGGAGACACACTTCCTAGTTTTGACTCATTTAGGTTCATCCCTAGGAGACGCACTTCCTAGTTTGAGTTATTGATTTTACCCCTAGGAGATGCACTTCCTAGTTTGGGTCATTTAAGTTCATTCCTAGGAGACGCACTTCCTAGTTTGAGTTATTGATTTTACCCCTAGGAGATGCACTTCCTAGTTTGGGTCATTTAAGTTCATTCCTAGGAGACGCACTTCCTAGTTTGAGTCATTAGAGTTTCACCCCCTAGGAGACGCACTTCCTAGCATGGGCCTTTCAGGTTATACTATTTAGGAGACGCACATCCTAAAGTGAGATTTTACCCCTAGGAGACGCACTTCCTAGTTCTGGTTCATTCAAGTTTTACCCCTAGGAGACGCACTTCCTAGTTTGGTTCATTCAAGTTTCACTCCTAGGAGATGCACTTCCTAGTTTGAGTCATTTGAGTTCATCCCTAGGAGACGCACATCCTAGTCGAGTCTTTAGTTTACTCTCATCATTGCATAAGTAGCATAAGTGGTTTACAGTTTTGCTAACAACTCACAAATCTCCCGAGTGCAAACTGGGGCAAACAATTTTGTTTATTTTGTTGTTTTGATTGCAGGCACCCACCAGGAGAACGAGGGAGTTCGTTTCGAAATTATTTCAAGTTTCAAGCCAGTAGCAGGCACCCACCTGGAGAAAAAGGGAAGTCATTTCAGAATTCAATTCAAGTTAGAAGTAGCAGAAGCTCGCGGCAAGAATGCGAGTCGACAATCTGAGATGACCAACAGAAGTAGTCTCAATCCAGAATAAAAGAAAAAAAAAAGTGAATCCAGAATGCAGAAGTAGAGAAAGATGCAAATTGTTTGAGACGTGGCTGAGGTCACGAGCATGACATATCCGGTTTTGCTCCGAAGAAGTCGTGGAAGAATGAATCATCACCTATAGCTAGCAAACATCAAGGTTCAAATCTTTATGAAGACTCATAGATGGGAATCTTGTAACTCATAGCTGACATGCTTAGTTAGTCTTTTTTATTTTCGATTTTGATGTAATAATAGGACCGCAAACCGAAACCTCGACGACACTCAATCGACTCTCCACCTCGGTATACTCCATCATTGTTCTTACTTCTGAACTACACGTGACCTGATTCCTTTATAGCCAAGGATATGTAGGCAGCTCAGATACCAGGGCTCGGTCACATTCTCCTTACTTTAAGTTTTTGGTCTCTCTAAATAAGGGTTGGGTCAAAAAACCTGTCTAGTCGTTCTTTGTCTGAAAACTCTTCGTGTTTCCAGTCAAAGATGGGCAACTGTAGACATGTCATTTTTACCCTCCCCGGGATTTTACACATATTAGAGTTTTAATATTTAGTTTAGGTCTAATATCGTTATTTTAACTAGTTTTGGCTCTTTTACTTTATTTTATCATAAAAATTGAAAATTACAAAAATTGTTTCATTGATGTATTGTAGTCATACTATTTTACTAGGATTTTTATTTTTTATATAATCTTCAAAAAATACAAAAAATTAGTTTCACTTTTAATATCTAATTTTATTTTAGTAGTGTATGTTAATTAATTAAGAGTGATTTCTATATGCTGCCGCATCTACACCGCCGCCGCCATCTTTCTCACTTCACAGCAGCCAACCCGCCTTCTTCCTCACTTTGCAGCAACCAGCCCGCTACAACCTTCCACTCATCTCCAAGCCACACAGCCGCCGACCACCCCTTCATCTCTCCACCATCCGCCACCCTCAGCCCGCCATCACTGCCGCCGCACCAAGGCTGACCTCTCTTCTTCTTCACACGCCCAATCTCTCGCCGACCCCCACTACCAAAAAATAAGCTGCCAGACACCTTAAAAAGCTCGCCACTCAGCTCCTCTCCAAAAACACACTGTACACACATAGTCGAAAAAAAAAACAAAAAAAAGAAGAAGAAGAAAACAAAGCGAGAGATCAGAAACGAAACGAGTTTGGTTAAGGTTCTGTTGAAATCCGGTCGAGGTCGCCGTTTCCGAGTCCTATTTTGGTAGATGTATTATTTGCTCCATTTGACCTTTTGCTGGAATATGCTGTATTAATCAAATTCTAAAAAAAGAAAATTGTTTACTATAGATTTTGTGTTTTAAATATTGCACATGAAGATTAGGTTATTTAGCTTCGTGCTTGAACTTTCACCAAATTTAACTCGCTGGTTCGATCTCTACCGTCAAGCTCGTATTGGAATTTAAAATCGGAGTGTGCTTGAGTTTGTCGGATCGTGGCAGTTCCGGTTTAAGTTCGAGGAGTACGCTCGACTTAGATCTAATTAACATCGAAAGGGTCCTTGCTCTAACTGAGGTTCAATTCTTCAATCCTCTGCTCATTTTATTCTTGCTTATTGTTAATTGTTTGTTTGATGATTTGAATCTGTGATTTGTTTAATTATTGTCTATGGTTTTGAATTTGTTCAGTTTGTTATCTGCTCGTGTGTTACTCGAATTGGTTATAGTTGAACATAGGTTTTATCACATTATAGACATTGGGTTGCTGGGAAAATTAAAAGAAAACTTAGGTTCAAGATAATAATATTGTTCTTTTATTCTTGTTTTAGTTACTTTTCGGGTAGGAGCATGCTTAGGCCGTCATCACTTAGGTAGGCAAACCTTTAGGATTTTGTTTGAATTTTCGAGGTAAGAGGTCGTTTCCCTTTAGTTTATTATGGTTTCATCAGGGGAATGCCTCGAAGAGTTTGTATATATTTTATTTCGGGGAATGCTCGTAGTATTCTGTAAATGAAGGCCAAAGACGGAACAATTTGAGGAAGCATAGAATAGGATTTTTATTTTCATTATCTTTTACTAGGTGGGGACGACCTCGAGCCTCTTTTGATTGTTTATTTTCTTGTTGTGTTTTTCTACCTCAATCTGAGTATTCTTTAAAGCCAACTTGATCATGTACGCAACCGTACTAGTTACGGGACTCGGGGAATGCCTAACACCTTCTCCCCAAGTCAAATGAACCCCCTTACCTGAATCTCTGGTGCGGACTTAGTTTGGATTCCAAAGTATTTTAAAAGAGAAAATTATTTTAAAGAAAAAATGGTGACCTGACACACCGAAATCAAATGTCAGGTGACGACTCTGAGTTAATCCTTTAAAACACAATCTTTTGTCACTTTCAATTCGAAAACCCTTTTTGAACTTCACAAAATCTTTTTATTTATTTTAATAGAGGGTTTAGTGAAGTTTGAGAAAAAAAGAGGCGTGACAAGGTTTATTGGCATATTTCAGGTATCAAGTGATTTAGAGAAGATACATAATAAAACAAGTCAAAATGTGCTCCTCCCGAAGTTGCCCCACCAGATCGTCCTTCTACTTAAGTTGCAAAAATCGAGTTGCAACATTAGACACCAAAAACAAGTAAGCATAAATTAATCCCACAAAGGCTATATTACCTTTTCAACGAACTCAGCTCGCTCTTGGGACGCCTTCTCCGAACGTGCTCGAAGGTCGTTGAGTTCCCCCTCTCTCTTGACATAGAGAGCCTTGAGTTCATCCGACTCTGACATGAGCTTCTTGAGCTTATCTTCGCAACGGGCAAGTTTATCTCGTGACTTCGAAAAAGCTTGATCGAAGAGCATCATGGCCTAAAACACAAAAGAAGGAGGTCAGAAAAGCAAGAATCAAACTCTAAATATAGTTGTTAAGTCGAAGATTACCTGTTTTCGAAGCTTCTCGACCTCTTCGAAGATGAGCGAGACATCAAGATCGGGGCCCTCCTCGATCCCGGAAAGGCATTCGCCGAAGATGTCATTCTCCCTATGGGATGTTCCCGCATCAGGAGTCTTCATATCTTGGGCATCCCGTATTTGCCCCTCGAAAAATGTCGGGCCTGGTGGAGAGCACATCGATTACCCCGATTGGCTCAATCGGGGCTTTCTCCCGCCTGTGTTGAACCTCAGAGTTGGACCCTCCGAGCTCATTAACCGAGTGCCCTTCAGGACAAGAAGTGTCCTTAGCACCAGTCGGCTCAGGGACTTTGCTCGAGCTCCCCTCAGAGACTCCCTCGGTTTGAGGTGGAACCGCATCGGCCGCCCTCGGTTTATCGGCCTCCAGTTCGGCATCCTTTGAAGCATCAGTGCTTCCTCTTCCCGTGACCACTAACGTGCGGTCATCATCCTCTTCGTCCTCAGCACGAAGACTTTCGGCACCTTCCGGAGTTAAGGCCACCACATCAGCCTTAGGCTTTTAAGGTTTGGTTTTCTTTGGTTTCGGTGAGTTCACCGGTGACCACTGCTTCCTTTTCTTGTCTTTGGTAGGCTTCGGGGTTTCTGCCTCACCGGGTGGGGGCGACCTCATTGAAACAACATCTCCGAGGCCTACACCAACACAAGGTTAAGTATTTTGCTAAAGAGTATTTCGCTAAGGGATGTAAATATGAAAACGATGAAAGCTTACCGTGGTTTTTGGCCTCCCATCGGCCTTTGGCTAAATCATGCCAGACGCACTCGGTGTATGAGGAGGTGAAAGCTAGTTGCCGAACCCAGCCTGAGAGGTCCTGAACCGCACCGGGGTACCAGTCGATGGTTGCATCATCAAGAAGGAGTTAGTTCGAAAGAAATAGAAATATTTAATTAATAAAACGTACTCGATGAGTCTATACTTACGCTTCATATTCCATTCCTCAGGGAAAGGCATCTTTTCAGCATGAATCAGGTCGGAGGTCCCGACTCGAACGAAGCGGCTCATACACCCTCGGTCTTTATCTTCATCGATGATAGCAAAGAAAGACTTTGAAGATCGACGTTACAATTTTATCTGGCCACCTCGATAGAGACGAGGGTTGTATAGTCTGATCAGATGGTCGAGGGTGAAATGTATCCCCTCGACCTTGCTCGAGAAGAATCTGATTAGGTGAACAATTCGCCAAACGGAAGGGTAAATTTGGCCAAGCGTCACTCGATATTGTCGACAGAAGTCGAGAATCACCGGATCTAGAAGGGGCAAAGAAGGATCTACAGGACCTAAGGTGAATGGATATGTATATATGCTTAGAAACCCTGCTTTAAAGGTGGTAATATCCTCATCGGGTGAAGGGACCTCTACACATACTGCATCTCCCCAACGGTAATCCGCCTTCACTTGTTCGATTGTTGTTATTAAGGTGATATACCGAGACATAGGTTCACATCGTCCCGGAATCGAGGCAGGTTTATCGACCTTGAAATCAGAAGACGTCACAAGGCCCGGGGGTACACTCCTCAATGCGAGGAGGTACCACCGTTTTGTTCTCAGACGAGCGTGAAGACGAATGGGCCTTCTATTTTTAGGGAACTGTCTTAGAAGTTTTTGCCATTTTTGTTGCAAAAATTTAGAAGAAGAAGAAGAAGAAGCTGGTTAGGGAATGAGCACAAGAAAGGGGTAAATGCAGAGAAGAGTTGATGAAGATTTGAAGATATTGTAGAAAGTAAAAGTTTGGAGAGTGAAGGATTGGAGTATTTATAGAGGTTGTATAAGCGTGTTGGAGAAGCTAAACGGACGGCCAATAGCCGTTATCAATTAATGGTTTTCGAAAACTGTGCAAATGTGACCTTTGCACGGCTTTTCAGTCACGCCAACCGCTGACCTCACGCGATTGACATCATGATTGGGGCATCGAAGGGTCGAGAATTCAAATCGTTTCTTATCATTTCATTCTAAGAAACGCGAGGACTATCTGTATACGGTCGAAATCAGGAGGTCCGATTTTGAAGTGCCTTATTGCCTCAAGCTCGAGTTCGGCCCACTCAAAGTGAGGGTCAAGCCCGACTCGAAGACGCACACTTCGAAGGTACAAAATCGAAGGCTTGGCACGACCCCCCTCGAGACAGTACAATCTCGATGACACTTAAGAAAAAGCGAGAATTTCTCAAGGACACGTGGATCGGGACATAAATTGTGGGATAAGATTTGTACTAGCCAGTACAAATCCGTACTAGGTTATTATACATCCGTACCAATAAAATTCTTTGTCATAATTAGAAATGTACCATATTAGGGTTTTCCCCTCCTATATAAAGGGGACCCCAATCATTCATAAAAATAGACATCATTCACTACAATAGAACATTCTACTCTGCTTTTCTCATTTACTGTGCTCTACAATTATTCTTCAGCTTTATTGCTCTTAATTTATTATTCATATTTTATTGCTTTTAACTCACTTCGAGACCCCGAGGCTATCGAGCTCGAGGTCCTTGTTCCTTTGACAACACATGTTTGATTCATCATTTCTTCTTACTTAAGCTTAATATTTCTTGTTTATTTACTAGTATTAGAATAAATCACAAATCAAATATAATTGTTACCACCATTTCCGAGGGAAACCCACTTGTTAAATGTCAATCGAGTGAATGCATAAACAAGCTGATGCTTTAATCAATTGTTATTTAGTTACAAATGAATTATAGAATAATTGAAAAACACATCTTGAAATAATAAGATTTAACGAGACTTGTTCATTGAGAAAACTCTAATTCGAGAGCCTCTTTTGTCGGATGGCCAAATATGATGTGAACCTTTATAATTTGAAATAGGTCAAGAAAGGCCGCATTGCCAGATTATTATTGGTTAATTAAGAGTCTAAACGATTGTTGAGTTAAGATTGAAAGGACTCATTAATCATCAGGAATATAAATTAAAAGATTAATGCAAGCTGAGCTAATAGCTAAAAATAAAGAATCAACCACATGGAATTATATTCCTTGTAAATGAGGGGGATTTACAGTGAAAATCCTAACTACAGTAGGAAAATAAATTAGTAGAACTGAATTAAGAGAAAACGAAATCATGGCGTATCTAACTAAGAACAACAACAGGTAATTGAAGTGGAACTAGTCCTAAATTCTGGAATATTTAGTTAGGCTGATGAAGTAGCATTTCATCAAATCAATTTCTTGAGTTGGTCAAGGACTTGTGAATGTTGGAATTGATGATTCTTGTGTAGCTCTTGAAGGAAGACTTTGGGAACCAAGCAATTGTCACTTGAGTACAACTTCTCCTGAATCAAAGACGATCCAACAAGTTTTTGCAAATCTGGTGTTTCATATGATTTCCCATTTTCCTGCTAATTAATTGCAAATAAGTGAATCATCAATTAAATAGAAGAAGGTAGGTAGTAATATAAATAATAATAACCTGATGTGATCCCATGAATTCAAGAAGTCCAACTTGGGCTTGCAAGAACTTAACATAGTTGAAAGTAGCTTGAAGCATCTGAGCAGTGTTCATCCTGTGTCCACCAGGTATCAGCTTCCCCAATTCTTGCGTTTTTTCAGTAATCTTCTTTCTCCTTTGTCTCGCCGCTATTCTCTGTGCAGACATCTTCTTCTTCTTCGCAACCACCTCACTGCTGCAGCATCCGCTATTAAAAACAGGCGGACTTGGAAACTCCAGCTGTGGCATATTAGGAATATTTTCTGGAAATGAAAACCAAGAGAAATCTTCATAGATTGGCCCATTCGACAAATTAATTATATCTTCATGATAGCATTGAAAGACTTTTTCCCGTTTTGGATTGCTCATCTGAAAGTCACAGTACTCTTGGATTTCTGGCACGAAACAAGATGGTTCAACAAACTCGTAGGAGTCGAAAAATGGATCGAAATAGCAAGTCTCTGGTTTGGGAAAGCTCTGATCATCATAGTTGAAATCGAAAAGAAGCTGCTGCATAGCCATTTCTGAGTTGAGTTGTTGCATATTTGGTTCCAAGTTGGAGTTTGAGTAGTAGCTAAGACTAGCCATTAACGACAGTACCCTTTAAACAAAAATAGGAAACGAGCTTAAGTTTAAGAGTAGTAGGTTAGTTAGATTAGAGTGCAAGAACATCAAGTGGTTACTGGTTAATGGTAAGAAAATTAGTTAAATGTAGTTACCTTATTGAGATGAGGATAAAAGAGAGAAAGATGCTGTGTCTTGATGATTTTCTCAATTGTTGAACAACAGTAGACCTTTTTTTTTTACTTCAGGCAGACAAACTAATTAATTAATAGGTGACGGCGGAATGGGCAGTTAGTGGTAGAGTTAATGGAGGATAAGTTTTAGGAATCTTAACCGATCCCTCTAATTATGTGGAGAGTTATTAGGGGCTCTCTCAACCGTCTAAAACCACTCGGTGAATCATTACTAAACTCGTTTAATTTAGGATGCAAAACTGGTAAAAAAGTTTCGTGCATTAAACCTTATTAATTTATCAAGGTTAACAGATAAATTGAGCTAAAATTACGTATTAGTTTAACTGCGTGCTAGTATGATTTATTGATAATTTATGAGGACACACTATGTTTTTATTAAATTGATAATAAATATAAACACTAAATATGAGTAACAGTTTTTGGATGTCAACAACTCTCATGAACAAATATATTTAGCTAGTTAATAAGTTTTCGAGTAAAATTCATTTTACCCCTTTAATCTTTAAGTGTTGGGAACAATATCACCCTCACATTTTGAATGGGAAACGAAAACCCCCCTTACGCAATTTTTTTGTTTTTAAAATAAAGATTTTTTTTCTCTCTATTCTTTCAAAGGTGAAGTCTAATATTTGTATCCATACCAATGCTTGAAATTCGCCTTTCTTACTTGTAAATTTAAGATATTTTCTATTATATGTAGGTCATTGTTAAAATTTTTGCAAATAAATAAAAATAAATTGCATATGAAATTCAAGAAATATGTTGAATGCATATTCACCATCAATGCTTTAGCATTTCATGAAGGAAAAAGATTCTCTGACATATATTAGATGAAAGAATTGTTGCTATGAGCATTAGTTTATTTATGTATTTTCTTTGTATATTAAAATTATTATACAAAAGCAATTATTAAACTTTATATATTTGAAAATATTTTTATTGAACAGAAATTATAGTTGATAATGTCATAGTTGAAAATTTATTATGAAGGCATTTTTACATTACATCATATCATAAACTATGTAGGAAGATGGCTAGCGAAGAACTCCATAAATTATATGAATCCTAATTATTACATTACATCACAAAGGGGGTTCCCTTCAAAAGGTGAAGGGGGTAAAGTGGATTTGACTCTAAGTTTTCTTGCCTTGATCAGTTCATATTTTACTCACGGGGTAAATGGAGGCGTGTCTTTCACTTCATTTTAGGAGTAATAAGATACAGTTTGGTTCTACTTATTTATATTAGCTATTGAGATATTAATAAAATAATCCACTTAATTAAATATTCAGATTTTGAAACCTAAGGGGTTCCTTAAATTTAAAAGGTAATATGCTAAGTTAAAGAAAGTTGAGTTTTCAACTTCGTGTCGTTGTTACGATTAATAAGGGAAAAGAAAACATGCCCCAAGCAAAAGCTAGCCATTTGCGGAAAAAAAGAACTTACAAAAACAAACAAAAAATAGCTAGAAATTAAATGATCATAAGAAGAAGTTCAACGTAAAGATATGCAAAATTACAATAGTAATGAAACCAGAATACTTTAGATACGAATATGTTTTCTGTTTTATCGTTGAACAACTGTAGACAATCTTTGGGATTGACATGCATTTTTGGTCCAAAACTAGGATGTTTTGTGGTACAAAACAAAGCATTTGTAGAACTAGAATTTTTTTGAATCATTCTAAACCTGGCTGATTGGATAGATTGAATACAAAGGACAAGCTGGCCAAATGGTGTATTATAAATTGAACGGAAGAGTATCTTGTGTAAAGAGCAAAATGAGACCATTATACATCTCTTTTTTTAGTGCAAAATTTCTACTCAATTATGGGGAAAGATGCTTCTATGGCAAGGGATAGGAACACCTGTGATGACATGGCAAGAAGAACTACACTGGGTTGTTACCAAAATGAAAGGCAAGACTGTCAATGAGATCTATAGAATGGCCTTTGCAAGTCGTGTTTACATTTGGCAAGAGAGAAATCTAAGGGTATTTCAGAGTAATCAAAAGAGTGTGGGGATGATTATGAGACAAGTGATTCTAGACATATTCTGTAGAAGAAGCACGAAGCATACGATGGCTAGGAGGCTTGAAAGCTTAAACTTCTATCCATAGCGTAATTACACTGATAGGTTGTTACAGTAGATTATAGTAGGCGGATGATTTTGTAATTGCTCAAAAGTTTTGTAGTTGTTGAGAGTTTGAGGCTTCATGCCTAATTCTAGAGCTTTTTTTGTTGCTTAGATACCTGAACATAATTCCTTTGGTGAAATAAAATTTTTATTTACCAAAAAAAATAAAAAACTGAGTCAAAACAAATCAAACTGACCTCCCACAATAGGCCACAAAATTTCAACATTATCACTTCGATCCTCTTTCTTTTCAAAGTTATTTTTTAATCAATAAATTTTGGCCTTATTTTCTCTCCCCATTTAGTTCAAAACTTTTTAGCTTTCGATAAGTCATTTCGTCTTACGCCTGTTGTCATAATTTTAAAAAAATTCCTACTGATAGTTCCTAAGACTCCACCAAACAGTAGAGGTACCAGGTTCTCTACTAGTTCCCACATAGTTATATGCTAGAAAAACAAGTAAAGAGACAAAGGATTTTTACGTGGAAAAATCCCACTCAAGGGGACAAAAACCACGACCTACACTTGTAGGATTTCAACTTCACTAACTTGTAACCTAAACTATTACAAGCCACTTTGTAAGGCAACCTTACAAAGACTTCAACACACAAACTTGTAATACTTCTTACAAGCCACTTTGTCACTATCTGGTTACAAAGACTTTGACTCATGACTAGCTTTAGCCACACAGAAGTTTGGAGAATAAAGAGTTAAAAGATTCCTAACTAGTTGTTTCTACAAAAGCTAGTAGGATACAATGAAAACAAAATACAAGATTACAACTCAACTAAGGACATTATCAATACTTGATGAGCACGTTTTTTAGGCCTTAGTGGAGTTGTCTTCTTGCTCTTGAAGCTCTTGGGTCTTTAATGCTTGAGAGCACTTAATGCTTGAATGTTATTTTGTGAAAAAGCTCAAGTAAGTATGTTGTTCTTTTTGCTTCAAGATATTCTCATACATTACACATCCCAAGAAGGATGCCCAATGTTTTGAGGGTACAAGGCTCAACTATAAAGAAGTGACTACTGCACTGTTGCTACACTGTAGCGTGAACAGTAGCAGTCAGTCACCTTTCTGTCACAGCTTTTTACAGCTGTCAAGTTGACCTGTACTTTTATCTGGTCCGATAAGGGATCAGGTCCCTTAGATGGTCCCTTCTCATTCAGCAATGTATAGTTCAGAAATCCTGAAGGCAGAGATGATATGTGAAGTTGTTTATACATTAGGTCCTCGATCTGGTCCTTCACATCAAAGTTTGTTAGATCATCAAAACAGAATACAACTCATCAATTTCCCCCTTTTTGATGATGACAAACTTTTATAATTGGGAAGTGAATGTGATAGTGTAACAATGAGCTACCAGGTTCCTAGCACGTTCCCCCTATCAATATGCTTCCCCCTTAAACAGTGCACAAGCAGGTCGAATTCCCAATTTTCCCTCTAACTTCCCCCTTTTGGCATCATAAAAAGGCATACTTAGGTAAGAAAAACGAAGGAAGTCCATAAAAGTTAACTCATGCCCCTTGTGTGCACACAACATGGTAGAAGACAAAACAAACATCAGATAAGCATCAGATAGAACAAACAATGACTGATTTCATTAATAACAAAAAGACTTAAAAACATTGCTGAAGTCATTGCTCGAAAGCAATAGACTTCATTTGGATTTTCCAATACAGGATCAAACATATGGTATCCAATCCCAAAACAACAAAAAGAAACAACATTAATAACTACCAGCCACAACATAGAAGATAACAAAAGGAGAGAGGGATCCTAGGGAGCACTAGATGAGGAAGGCTTAGAGGTAGAGGCATCGAGAGTGCGAAGGACCAAGTCCATGCGAGCATTCGCAGAGGACTGTTCCTGAAGAAGCTTTTCCTTCAGATTTTCAACTTGCTGCTTCAACTCAGCATTTTCTTTGGTCAGGCGGGCCACAGCTGCATCAGATGCACTAGTAGAACCGGGTCCCGTATCAGAGTGACCTGACGCTTCCATGATGGCAATTTGTCCCTTTAGCCTCTTGATGGTGTCCTGGGCAGCATTCAGGGCATTGATCATTTGAGAAATTGTAGAGTTGCTGCCCCAAGCCTTCTCGATGCACTCACACTCTTCAAGAGTGGTCTTGGTAAAGCTCTGTTTATGGGTGCCAACACGAGGGTTGTTGAGAGGTACCTTGAAGTGTTCAAAGATCCTTGTAAGCAAGAAACCGTAGGGAAGACCATGGTTACCATCCTTGAGGGAGACCACCTTGTCCATGTGGTTGATCATGAGAGCGGGCAAGTTTACAGGAGTAAAGTTGTTAAGTGCCTCCATCAGGATCAGATCATCCCTAGATGCAACATAGCGTCTTTCAGCCATGGGAAGAAGAACTTTGTTTACCAACTCGAAGAGAAGTTGATAAACATGCAGCATAGCCTTCTTATGGACCTGGTCCCCATGCTGAACAGACCCAGATTTGACAATGATTTTCCGAAAAGTGTTACTGTATACATCCTTGGCTGGATCTACTGAAGATAAACCCTCTGATGGAATGCCCAGAATTTCCCCCAAAAAGTCATCATCAAACACGATGTCTACATTCCCCACTAAGACACAGGCATGACCATCAACAGGGAGGAAAAAGTTAGCATTGAACTCTCGTACAACATCCTCATAGACTTTAGCCCCACTTACATTCAAGAGATGTTCCCACTTCTGGAACTCAAGCATAGCCATGAGTTGGCTCATGCCTGGCATATCAAGGGTCTCAGGGTCAATGGTACGCCCTAACAGCACAACTTGTCTATGAACGTTCTCTTTCCACTTGGCAGCCTGAGCAGAACCAGGTTCCTCCGCTGGTGCTCTGTCTTCTTCTCGCTTACGTTTGCCTGACACTTGGACTGACTTCCCTTTGGAACTAGTAGATACAGATTTTGGTCCACTGACCTCCCCAACATTTTTCTTCTTGATCTTTTCTTCAACCTTGAAGACTGATGACTTCATACTCTTCTGAGACACAACTTTAATTCTTCCTACTAGGGAACTAGGTTCCTCAGTAGTGTCCTTGTCAACCTCCACAACCGGAATATCCTTATCCACTGCAATCTGACCATCCTTTACCAAACGCCTCCTTTTTGGCTTGTTAACTTTCTTGCTCTTCTCAAGAGCTTGATCCACTGCCTCCTTCTTCTGAAGTCTAGTGGAGGGACGCTTCACTGAAGATGTTGAAACATGTACCCCATGAAGAAGTTTGAATCTGGAATTGAGAACCATGTCATCCTCATCATCATCGTGTACAGGTTCATGGTGAGGAGGGATGGACTCAACAGGAGGAGTGTAGAAGATTTTTTCAGTGGGAGACTGAGAGGGTGGAGAACCAGGTCCCGTACCAGGTTTTGAGGGAGATGTCTCATGGCGAGGAGACTCGAAGAGAACCATGGTTCCTTCATCCTCTAGAATGGATGATGATGCTCCTTGCGGCTCAGGAAGAGAAAAAGGCACTTTCAGAGTGTTTTTCTGATGAAAAGGTAATGATGTTTTTAGCCGCTTCTTTTTCTGGTGACTCCATGGGAGGTTGAGTAGTTAGAAAAGCGAAGTTGATATAATGATTTGGATCATCCTCTGAAGCGTCAGAGGCAGGAGAAGTTTCAGAGGTGAGAGGCCTAGATGGTGGTACAGAGGAGGACGGTGGTGAAGGGCCTTTTTCAGAAGGTAGGGTTTTTGGCGAGGATAGAGATGGTGGAGACGAAGGGAGAGAAGCTTCAGGGACTGAAGGTCCCTGAGATGGTTCTTGCACAAGGGGAGGTGAAGATGGCGTAGAGGCAGAAATAGGCTCTTTTGAGGGTGAAAAGCCCTGATCCTCAACGGGAGTGGAGTTGAGGTCAGCGGTGATGGTGGAAGGGGATATTTCGTCTTGGGAAGCCATGTGAACAATGTAAGCAAAGAGTGAGAAGAGTAGGTAGGAGACAGAGTGAAGCTGTTGAGTGCTGATGAAGGTGTGTATAATGTGATAGAGAGGAAGGATTTTATGAAGGAAGGAGGTAATGGGAAGAAGAGGAAACGGGTCCAATTGGCGATTTTTGAGAAATGGGAAAACGTGCAGGGAAGTTGAAGAGTGGAAGGACAGATGTTATTGATATGTCGCTGAAAAGGTGGAGAGAGAGAATGAATAGTGGCAGTAGTAATTAATGCAGTTACTTCTTGATAGAGAAGGAAATAACACATATACTTACTATCCTGGCGTAAGGGAACCGGGTCCCTTACTTGTTTTATTTTGAAAGGAGGTCCTTCAGTATTTGTATGGTCTATGATGGTACTTCATTAAGTTCTGTAATCACCATGCGTGTCTACCTGCAACGGTATTTAAGTGAGTTAGACTTTGCTAGGAAAACACCTTAGTATTTTATCCCGAGTGTAGCATTTGTAGCCATAGGGGAACTAGGTTCCTAATTAGGTCTCAGCATGCCCAGAGCCAGCATGTTCTTCTCAAAATCTTCTCTTCCCAGTGCCTTTGTGAAGATGTCTGCAATTTGATCTTCAGTGCAGCAAAACTTCATGCTAAAGTGTCCCTTTTCAACATTGTCTCTGAGGAAGTGATGTCTCACATCAATGTGCTTAGTTCTTTTGTGTTGAACAGGGTTTTTTGCCATATTTAGTGCACTGGTGTTTTCACATAGGAGTGGAATGCTGTCGATGAAAACTCCAAAATCCTCCAATTGTTGTTTGATCCACAGCAGCTGAGCACAGCAAGATGCAACAGCAACATATTCAGCTTCTGCTGTGGATAGTGCTACTGAGTTTTGCTTCCTTGTCCCCCAAGAGATTAGGCAGGATCAAAGAAAATGTGCCACCCCTGAAGTGCTTTTCCTGTCCACCAGATAACCTGAATATTCAGCGTCAGCATAACCAACAAGATTGAAATTGTCACCTGAAGGATAGTAAATGACCAGGTCCTGTGTGCCCTTTAGAAAACATAGGATCCTCTTAGCCGCTTTCAGATGTGACTCCTTGGGGATGGATTGAAATCTGGCACATAGTCCCACAGTGAAGACTATATCTGGTCTGCTAGCTGTAAGGTAGAGCATAGATCCAATGACCCATCTATACATTGTTTGATTCACAGGAGTGCCAGCATCATCCATGTCAAGTTTGGTGGCTACTGCAATGGGTGTGTCAATCACCTTAAAATCCTCCATATCGAACCTTTTTAGCAGTCCCTTGATGTATTTCTGCTGACTGATGCAAGTGCCCTCTATGGACTGTTTGACTTGAAGACCCAGAAAGAAGTTCAGGTCCCCCATCATGCTCATTTCAAACTCACTTCCCATAAGCATCGCAAACTCTTTACACAGAGAATCTGCTGTAGCACCAAAAATAATGTCATCAACATATACCTGGACAATGAGGAGGTTCCTTCCTCGTTTCTTCAGAAAAAGAGTGTTGTCAATCTTTCCCCTAGTAAAACCATTGTCAAGTAGAAACTTTTACAACCTTTTATACCACGCTCTAGGGGATTGCTTCAATCCATACAGGGCCTTATCTAGCTTGAACACATGCTCTGGGTGAGCATGGCTTTCAAATCCCGGGGGTTGCTTGACATGCACTTCTTCCTTGAGATAACCATTTAAGAATGCACTTTTCACATCCATTTGAACAAGGTGAATTCCATATGAGATGCAAATGCAATAAGAATTCGAATGGCTTCCATGTGAGAAACTGGAGCAAAGGTTTCATCATAATCAATCCCTTCTTCTTGATTGTAGCCTTGAACCACCAGCCTTGCTTTGTCTCTAGTGGTCTTCCCATTTTCATCCAGCTTGTTCCTGAACACCCACCTGGTTCCTATGATGGTTCTGTCAGAGGGTCGAGGTACCAGATGCCATACCTTGTTTCTTTCAAATTGATGAAGCTCCTCTTGCATAGCGACGATCCAATCAGCATCCTTTAGAGCTTTCTTGATGTTCTTGGGTTCAATTTGGGACAGAAAGGCTGAAAAGGCTAAGGAATTTCTAGTTTTTGATCTGGTTTGAATCCCAGAATCAAGAGGGGTGATTATGTTGTCAAGATGGTGAGAGCTCTTATGCTTCCAGTTTTGAACTTGAACCTGATTGGTAGATGAACTTGGTATATTGGTTGAGCTTCCTTGTGAGTCCTGTGCTGCTGTGTGAGGAGTACTTTCCACAGCATCTCCAACTCTTTCCTCAGATTCTGTAGGAGAAATAGGAGGACCAGGTTCCTCCTGAGGTTCTGATAAGGATGTTGAGTTGCCTTCCATTGTATCCTTTGCTTGACTCATCATATCTGCCTTTCCATTTGATACATCAGTGATCTCTCCTGGAACCAAGAGTGGTTCATTTTCTTGATCATCCCCATTGTTGTTCTTGTTCGAGAGGGGAGTTTCATTGAAAAGTATATGAACACTCTCTTCCACACATTGAGTCCTTTTGTTATATACTTTGTATGCCTTGCTTTGGGAAGAGTAACCCAGAAAAATTCCTTCATCACTCTTGGCATCAAACTTTCCCAGATGATCCTTCCCGTTGTTCAAGACGTAGCATTTGCACCCAAAATCCCTTAGATGAGTCACCTTGGGCTTTCTTCCATTGAGCAGTTCATATGGGGTGTTGTTCAGAAAAGACCTGATCATGCACTTGTTCACCAAGTAGCACGCAGTATTGATTGCCTCAGCCCAGAAGTTTTTTGCAATCCCACTGTCTATGAGTATTGTTCGAGCCATTTCCTCCAATGTCCTATTTTTCCGTTCCACAACACCATTTTGCTGCGGAGTCCTTGGAGCTGAAAAATTGTGTGTGATTCCATATTCATTACAGAATTCCTAAAATCTTGCATTGTCAAACTCTGTTCCATGATCAGACCTGATGCATGCCACCTTCATGTTCATCTTCACTTGAATTTTCTTGATGAATGCTGCAAATACCTCAAACGTTTCATCTTTTGATCGAAGGAATAATGTCCACGTGAATCTAGAGTAGTCATCCACAATCACAAAAATGTATCTCTTTCCACCCCTACTTGCAATTCTCATTGTTCCACATAGATCCATATGGAAAAGTTCAAGAGGCATGGATGTGCTGACATCCTTCTTTGGTTTAAAGGATGACCTTACATGTTTCCCTTTTGCACAGGCATCACATACTTTGTGGTCTTTGAATTTTGACGTTGGCAGACCACGAACCAGGTCCCTCTTTATCAACTTGTTTAAAAGAGAGAAACTGGCATGCCCTAGTCTTCTGTGCCAAAGCTCAGCATCATCTTCAACTGCCTTTAGGCAATTCACCTCACATGCTTCCAGAGATTTGAAATCAGCAACATAGATGTTTTTGTACCTCTTGGCTATCAGCACCACCTCTCCAGTTACTAGACTAGTAAGAGTGCATGTTTTTGACAAAAAATCCACTTTATTTCCTTTATCACAGATTTGTGAAACACTCAAAAGACTGTATTTTAAGCCATTCACATAGTAAACGTTTTCTATTGAGTGTTCCAGTGATCTTCCAACTCTTCCAACACCAAGGATGTAACCTTTCTTTCCATTTCCAAAGGACACATCCCCTCCTTGCAGGGCCTTCAATGAGAGAAAATCCATAGTATTTCCAGTCATATGCTTTGAGCATCCACTGTCCATAGTCCACTGTAGTCCACTTTCCCTCACTGATCCCTGCACATGCAAGTTAATGATTAGATTTAGGAACCCAAACAAGTTTGGGTCCCTTGTAATTTGGAAATGGGTGAATGAGAACTCTTCTAGTCCATGCTGGCAGGATTTTGTGTTTCTTGCTGGGACCTGGTCCCTGCTCAGGTTTTCTCCTGCCTGCAAACATTTTGTTTTTCTAGACTGACTGGTCCCTGGCTGGACAACTTTCTTTAAAGTGTCCATTGTTCACACAGTGGGTACAAAGCCAATTGTCAGGGAATGTGACATATTTGCTGTGTGGATTGTAAGGAGTCTTCTCCTTTTGAAATCCAATTCCCTGCCTGTTTCCACTATTGTTAAAGTACATGGCAGTGACAGCATCTGACGACCATGTCCAGTTTAAAGACTTCTTTAAATCAGATTTCACCTTACTTAATTCAACATGAAGCTCTCTGTTTTTCTCTAACTCACTACACATACTTGCTTTTGCTTCATTCAAATCTTTCTCAAGTTTGACATACCTTTCACTAGCTATTTCCTTTCCTTTTTCCACACTTGGTGGACCAGGTTCTAGTTTGAACTCCTGAATGATTTCCTCTAGACATGAGATTTTATCTTGAAGGTTATTTCTCTATTGTTTTACAATATTTATTCTTTCATTCAACCTAGTTTTATCAAGGCCTAGGCTTTAGTTTTTCTTTCAAATCTCTCATCACTACAGTCCTATCTTCTCTTTTTTCTTTTTCAAGATTGCCTATGGTGTTCTTTAGATCCTCCACTACCATTAATAGGTCATCTCTAGTTTGTTCTACTTCTCGTAGTTCAGTGGTCAAAAGGTCCTTATCTTCGAGTAAGACATAGTATGTATCAATGAGAACGTTAGATAAGGACAACAATTTTTTAGGAGAGTAGGATTTCAGATTTCTCTGAACATCCCTGAAATCTACCTCTTCTGTGTCATCTTCTTCTTCTTCTTCTTCTTCATCTGATTGATCCATGAGAGAAAACAATGAGTCATACTCCTTCGCCTTGTTTTCAACAGCCATCATGGAACCATTTTCTGCTTCAGGTTCCTCGTCTGATTCACTGGATGAATCTCCTCAAGCAGCAAGAGCTTGTCTTACCACATTGTCAGCTGCATTTTTTCTGCTGAATCTCTTATCAGGAACTTGGTTCCTCTTTGCAGCTTTGTTAGTGTTGTATTTGTAGTTGTCCTGTTTCAAGAGCGGGCAATCCTTTATGAAGTGTCCAGGCTTGCCACATTTATGACATAGATCATGGTTCCTAGGCTTTCTTGAGCTCCCTCTTCTTGGTATTCCACCGTTTCTTCGAACCATTTTTTGAAATCTCTTGGTAAGGTAAGCCATGTCATGGTCTTCTTCACTTGACTCATGTTTTTCAACCTAAAGAACCAGGTTCTTCTCATTCTTTGGCTCCCTTCTTTCATTGTCCCTTTTTCTCTTCATCTCATAGGTTCTCAGATTTCCTATCAACTCATCCATTGTTAACTTTTGAAGATCTTTTGCTTCAGTGATGGCATTGACCTTGCTTTCCCAAGAACTAGGTAGAACACTTAGGATTTTTCGCACTAGCTTGTTCCTGGGAATGATCTCTCCTAGAGAGTGAAGCTCGTTGATAATGGAAGTGAACCTGGTATGCATATCTTGTATATTTTCATCTTCCTTCATCTTGAACAGCTCATATTCGGTAGTGAGCATGTCTATCTTTGATTGCTTTACTTGTGTTGTTCCTTCGTGGGCTGTCTGTAGGGCTTCCCAGATTTCTTTAGCAGAATGACAAGCAGGAATTCTGTTATATTCATCCGGTCCTATTCCAAACACTAGAATTTTCTTGGCACAAAAATTCTTTTCCACAGCTTTTCTATCGACATCATTATAATCTAGTCTTGTTTTTGGCACCAGCAATCCAACCTCTCCCACCTTGTGCATAGGAACATGAAGTCCATCACAAATGATATCCCATAACTATGAATCTTCAGCCATGATGAAGTCGTGCATGCGAGTCTTCCACCACCCATAGTATTGACCATTGAACCTCGGAGGTTGATATGTTGATTTTCCCTCTTCGAAGTTTGGTGGAGCAGCCATTACAAATCCTTTCTTGGTATTAACCGTTTAGAAAGAACCCGCTCTGATACCAATTGATAGTTCCTAAGAGTCCACCAAACAGTAGAGGTACCAGGTCCTCTACTAGTTCCCACAGAGTTATATGCTAGAAAGATAAGTAAAGAGACACAGGATTTTTACGTGAAAAAATCCCACTCAAGGGGACAAAAACCACGACCTACACTTGTAGGATTTCAACTTCACTAACTTGTAATCTAAACTATTACAAGCCACTTTGTAAGGAAACCTTACAAAGACTTCAACACACTAACTTGTAATACTTCTTACAGGCCACTTTGTCACTATCTAATTACAAAGACTTTGACTCATGACTAGCTTTAGCCACACAGAAGTTTGGAGAATAAAGATTTAAAAGATTCCTAACTAGTTGCTTCTACAAAAGCTAGTAGGATACAATAAAAATAAAATACAAGATTACAACTCAACTAAGGACATTATCAATACTTGATGAGCACGTTTGTAGGCCTTAGTGGAGTTGTCTTCTTGCTCTTGAAGCTCTTGGGTCTTTAATGCTTGAGAGCACTTAATGCTTGAATGTTCTTTTGTGAAAAAGCTCAAGTAAGTATGTTGTTCTTTTTTCTTCAAGATATTCTCATACATTACACATCTCAAGAAGGATGCCCAATGTCTTGAGAGTACAAGGCTCAACATAAAGAAGTGACTACTGCACTGTTGCTACACTGTAGCGTGAACAGTAGGAGTCAGTCACCTTTCTGTCACAGCGTTTTACAACTATCAAGTTGACCTATACTTTTATCTGTGAGTCCGATAAGGGATCAGGTCCCTTAGCTGGTCCCTTCTCATTCAGCAGTGTATAGTTCAGAAATCCTGAAGGCAGAGATGACATGTGAAGTTGTTTAAACATTAGGTCCTCGATCTGGTCCTTCACATCAAAGTTTGTTAGATCATCAAAACAAAATACAACTCATCACCTACTTTATATCATATTTGTGTATACTGTTGATGTACGTCTGTTAAAAAAATTTGCCGTATTTTGTCAATTTGATACATACTACTTTTGACCTTTTGATAAACTATGTACAAAACGGAGCTAGAGTTTTATAATGTGGTGAATTGATTTAAAGCTTTATATTAGATTAAAGCTTTAGTTTTATTTTATTTTTTAGAATACAATATTTATTTTTAAGAAAATCATTCTTGGGAAATAGTCATAAAAAACATAACGTTTTTCTCTTGTTGTTTACCATATGAGCTTACTCGACTATTTCACTCGAACTTCCAACCCCACCAACATGAACCATAAAATTCTTGTCCACCCAATACAACTCATTTTCACATAAAAGAAAAGGTATTTTTTCTATAAACACATTTTTAAAAAGAAAAAAACCTTTCCAAGATCTATCCAAATGCCACCTAAACAACATTTACTTAGGGAAGTAACTGCGACTAGTGCAGTTAAGGTAAGCTTAAGAATAGTAACAAAATGCTAATAATGAGGAGGGTTTTTCTCTCCCTCAACCGTTGCTTGTGCTTGAGGTTTTTACCCCGTCTTTGTTTTTCCTTTACTGGGTCCGGGGATCTATAGGATCATGGTAAATATTTATTTGTTGACACCAAATAAAATATAGCTTAAAAATTAGATTGAGAACACATATCACATAACCTAATGAGAAATATTACATGAAAGACACGTATCTTGTATTACCATATAAGAACAATTTAAATACCTCCCATGAATCTCCTTATTTGTTAGCTTTTGAATTAATATTATCTCACTGTCAAGTTGGTTACATTGTAATTAAAAAGTGACGGAGAGAACATACATCACTGTCTTGTCTTCCCCTGTCAAGAAATCGACGCTTCATTGTTCACTTATGTATGCATAGGCGTTGTTAGAACTTAGAAGATATACCTTTAAGATCTCCTCTTTTTATAAGACAGGTAAGAAAAGTTCGAAGGCTAAGCAGTTTGGAGAATTTCTGAAGAACAAAAAGAGTTGGAAAAAGCATTTTAAACAATTCATGGTAAAGAAGAGAAGAAGAAAGATATCCGTTTACCCTTGAAAATGGATAACAATTAAATTTATATGTGGTTATAAGGATACGTGAATTAATTAAATACAAATGATAAATTGCATTACATTAAACAAGTAAGGGGGTAATTAATTGTCAAACCAATAAGGAGAGCGATCTCGGATTCAGTAACAACTTGATGAAACTGCCTGCCTTCAGTCTCAGGCTTACAATAATGAAGAACTGATGAATAAAAGCAAGAACTATGAATAACATAGAAAATAAAAATATATTGCATTGATACGCGTGTTACAAAATGATGCCCAATGAATAGTCAGACTCCCCTTTATATAGTAAGGGAGTTTTACCCTAAGTACAATTCTACAAAGGGAAATTTTTTCCGTTTTACTAATCCCTGATTTTCTGCCGATACATGCCGAGATTCACGTCGTGATATCTGGCTGAGCATGAATATCCCGATCTTTTTTTTGTCTTGCTTGATTATCTGGTAATGCTCTCTGAAGTTTGGGATTCAAATCGGACCTGGAGGGCGTGTCCCCGATTCTTTCGAGGGCAGGTGTTTTTCCCTGACCCCGACTCGAGGAGCTCTTTGCCCTAATTCCGATTCATTATAGTCACATTTCCGCTCCGTTTACTTCATCGAGAACCAAGGCGTCCAATGGGCTCGGTTTCACCCGTATATATATAGTCCCCTCGTTTCTCGGAGGGTAAGTTTATTGAAACGATATATGCACTTCGATTCCTTCTTCAATACACCATGACAAAAATGAAAAAGAATATGAAAAGTCCCGTCAGTCGTGTCTTTATGACTTCAAACACGTGTCATCCATCGACAGGTCGTCCCTGAATACGAAACGATGCGAAGCCTCTATAAATACTTTCCTCCTTCATTCTTTTTTTACCTTTTGACCAAGCTTGTACCTTCGAGTTTTTAGAATATCACTACCCTTCATCATACTCTAATATTTTTACCTCCATTCTCAAGATTTCTCAGTAAGTTGCAAGTTTTTACCTAAATTTTACCCAAATCAGCGCACTTGACCTTTTATCCTTCAACCTTTCTTCATCGTTCTCAAGCTTTTTCCAAATAACAATGCCTAAAACTTCCAAATCCGTTCCTCAACAAGTTGCTTCTACTTCTTCACGAGTGTTCGCTGAAATTGAGGAAGCCACTTCCGATGTGGTCGTCCTCGAGACATCTGCTCCAGGCGACTACCAATGAACCGACTCCCAAGCCTCCCTTGAAGATGTTCGTCCCGGGGGTTGTTCAGTTGCCGATGACTATAAGGTTGAGAAGCCCTTGTCGGTGTAGGGTTGGGGCAAGGTGGCATCAATGTATATATGCTCCATCACTAAAGACGTCCTTTCCGAGATCCGAAAGGACTGCAACTAGGTAGGTAAGGATGTAGTAGTCCCGGGCCTGAGGATTCCATTACCACCCATGTGGAGGGGTATCTAAGTGTTTACACTTATCCCTTCACATTGGGGCTTGTGGACCCAGTTATCCTAGACTTCTGTAAGAGGTACGAAGTACGCCTTGGTCAGATCCATCCGTCGTTGTGGAGGATCTTGATCCCACTTCGATATTTCGTGAATAAGACCGAATATCGTCGATTTACCCTCGATCACCTACTCCGCCTATACAGTCCCCAAATCTTCCGAGGGGGACTAATCAAGCTCATACGCTGGGCCAACAAATCCTTATTCTCGAGTATCGATGAGGACCGGGGCCGGGGATGGCAGGGACGCTTCGTTCGGGTGAACACCGAAGACTTGATTCCCTCTGAGTTCATTCCATTATCCGAGAAGTGGAATGCATCTCGTAAGTACAATTTTCCTTTAAACGTTAATCTATATTCATCCTTTTTTTCCTCACTAGTGTTGGTGATGGTGCAACTGTTGCTCGAGTCCCAAATGCCATCCCTCGGTTCAAGGAGTGGATCGAGGGCATTTGTTCGCAGATGCTTTATTCCGAGCGCACGTGGCGTGAACTCTCAAAGGGCCGATGGGAGGCCCGTTCTCATGGTAGGATCTTCCCCTCGGATAGGTAATACTAGGTTCCCCTTCTTTTTTGCGTCGTATTATGATATTTTCTCTTTTCTTTTTGTAGGCTTGCCTAAGACCATTAAACTTAGGACTTTAGAAGGAAACGAGGACATTCCCTCGTCCGTTGATCCCTCCGCTTTAGGGCAACCAGGGGTTGTAGCGGGGGAAAGGAAGAAGAAGAAAAGAAAAGCTTTGGGCTCCCCGAGCCCCACAGTTAAGACAAAAAAGAGAGTGGCTTATAGGCCAAAGAAAGGTTTTGGTTCCCGAGTACGGATCTTGGACTCACTTCTTCGACTCAGGGACGAGCCCGAGGAAGATGATATTTTGTGGCCCGTGATCCAACCTCCCCAGAAGAGCGGGCAACAGACGAGGGGCCCCTCAAGTTCAGGAGGCTGATGTAGAGATGAGGTCTAAGACCCTTGACAAGACGGCTCCGCTTCGCCCAATATCATAGAGATTTCAGGGTCGCGTTCATTCACCGAGTCCATGTTCGACGAAGCCCGAGCAGTGAAGGAGCGATCCAACGAAGGGGCCTATGGTGCGGACGATCCCCTTCGTTCTTTTTTTGAAGGTGTAGACTCGACCACTCTGGAAAACTTCTCCGGGTTGGGTGACTTGGAGGTGCCGAGGAAGGAGCCATCTTCAGAAGTTGATGGGCTGAACTCGAGCCCAAAATTAATCAAAAAGTTCCCCGCCCGAAGCATGGACGAGGGGGATGCCCGGGTCCTCTCTACTCCCGTGGGAGTAGCGAGTTATCTCCGATGCCAGGTGACCAAAGAAGACCAGACGATAATGAACGAGGTGGACGTGTCATGCTTATTCAACTAAGAGCGGCAGGCTAAATCGGGTAAGGCATCATCACGTTTTTTTGAATTTTGACTTAGTTTTTAATATTTCTCATATTTTCTTCTTTTTACCTTTTGCAAGCCTCGGTACTTCATCACAAAATATTTTTTCGGCATTGGGCAGAGGTCAGACAACTCGAGGCTGAGGTCAATGAGCTCGATGAGAAAAGAGACACGTATAAGCTTCTCAGAGAGCAACACGACGGGGCCATCAAGGATCTCTAGGCCGAGCTGGGTGCGGCTCAGAAGGAGAGCATGTCGACTTAGTCGAAAAGGTAAAGGTTTTCGAAGTTAGTAATGAATACTTAGCCATGGAGACTAACGACCAAACCTCGAAGGTTCAGTAGAAGATTGACCGGATCGAACAACTCCGAGCTGAAATGAATGAGGTCCAAGCCATGGCCGATGTTTGGAAGGGCAAAATAGACCGGCTGACTTTGGAAAAGGAGATCTCCCAAGCAGCTGGCATCGGTAGAAGTTCAACTCCGAGTGGCAAAAGAGAAGACTGAAGCATGGGCTCGACAAAACGAGGACCTTCAAGCTCAACTGGGCTAGGCCATTGCTGGACGGGATGCCCTTGGCAAGGAGCTTGAAACAACGAGTACCGAGTCGGAAGCAACCAAGGTTGATGCCGAAGAGATGGTGGCCCAGTATAGGGCTGATGTCGAAGCGGACGAGGCTCACCTGCAAACTACCACCGAGTACGTGAGACGGCTATCTCGTAGGGAGACCTTCAAGGAGATCCATGCCCAGGGTTTTGACCTGTTGGCCAAGATCGACGAGGTGAAATGGCTCGAGATCGAGGCCAAGAAGGTGGCTGAAACTGAGGGTGAAGAAGGCTCTAACGGCTCTGACGAACCCGAAGTTGGAGAAGACCCTGATGGCTAGGGGTGGGCGTTCGGTCGATTCGGTTCGGTTCGGTTATTTGGTTTTCGGTTTTGTAAAAGTAGTAACCGAAACTGAACTGAAATAAGTTCGGTTCGGTTCGGTTTTCTAATTTCGGTTTCGTTTATTTTGGTTTGAACATTATCATATTGGGATCCTTCTATGTAATAATAGGACTGGCGAATTTGTTGTTTTTTCCCAAAACTTCGAAATTCTTGAAAATATTGTGTTTATAAAAAAAAATTGACTAAACTTTGCACATTATTATGGATCATAAAATTCAAACATAGTGTAAATTACAACTCTGTGTGAAATCCTCCCAGTATACTATCATATATGTTATGGAGTTTTTAATAGAGTAAAAGTCTTTAAGATTTGGAAGTTGATGAACTTACTTAATTGGGTTGAGTCTTTGATAGATTGGACCTAATAATATTAATTTATTACATATGAGCTTAGCCTATATATAACTTAAAGAACCTATATGCTAATAAATCGGTTTTTCGGTTAACCGGACTAAATAAATTTATAACCGAAAACCGAACCGAAAAACTGAAATTTTAAACCGAAACTGACAGACCAAACCGAATAACAGAAATCGAAATAAAAATATTTTTGGTGCGGTCGGTTTCTTCGGTTCTGACTGAAATATGCCCACCCCTGTTGATGGCTCTAGTGACGAGGTGGGTTATGGTGAAAATCAGGCGTAGGTGCCTTAGGAACTTTTGTCTTTGTTTTTGCGTATTGTACATTTATTTTGTTGAGGCCGTTTTCATTGGCCTTTGTAAAGACATTCTGGAATGAGTATATATAAGGTTTTTCTTTCCCTTTTCTCAGCCTTTAACATCCTCTTTACAATTGCAAAGATTTCAAATGCCTTAGCACGAAATAAATCATAGTAATAAGTTATTTTTCGGAGGTCCGAACAAGACTTGTTCTCGATGCAAGTTTTGGTTGAAACTTGTGGGGTTTTGGAGTGACCGGAAGCTTTCCCAAAAATGCTTGTTTAAATGTTTTTAGACTATAATTTTGCCGAGGATAACCTTTGAACATATTTGGAATTTTGAAGGCCTTATGTTTTGCGGGCTTCAGATGTCTCTAAGCTATTTTTAGGGTGGCCGTAGCCTTTTAGGTTTGGGCACTGCCTAATAGGTTTTGTGCCTCCGGGTTTCGATAACCCGAGCCTTCTAAACTTATCAGGGACGACAATCCCCAAGTGGGGTTAGCCCTTTGGGCTCATATAGGACCCTCGGACTCGACAGTTCTCGGGCAAGAATAGCCCTTAGGCTCGACACTTTTAAGAAACAAAAAATGTTTGTTAGCAAAGTAGAAACTTTCTTTCATTTCTGTGCCTAACATACAAGATTGTATAAAATCTCGTATTGCGGTCGATAAGACCTACGCATGCACAATTCATTTGACCGTTTGGCCCTTACAATGAATCCTAACCATCGAGCCTCGACTGTTCGAGCACAAAGTTGCATTCCTTGCTAAAAATCATGACCCGAGGGGTGAGGGCCCCCAGTATTCGAGGTCGATTTTCGAGTGGTCTCAGATACTATTGATGTGACCATTGACTCCAGATTAAAGCCGGACTTTGACTCTGAGTCAGAACGATTTTTTGTTGCCTTGTTAAAAACCTTGCCGGAAAACCCATTTGGTTCAAAGACGATTCAAGAGGAAAAAAGCGTAATGCGTGCTGCCAGACCTAACTAGCTACATCCTCCTTTGGTTGTTTCCTGCAAATGTTAGCCCAAACAATAAATAAATGAAAATAAATGAGGTCGTACCTTAGAAGTAATATCATTCTAGGTGGGTCACATTCCAGTTATTTCGAAGTCGAGCATCGTTTGCTTCTTCGAGCTTATACAAGCCTTTACCGGTAATTCTTATGACTCGGTACATACCTTCCCAATTCTGTCTGAGTTTCCCTTATTTCGGGTTCCAGGTGTTCTGTGTTACCCTTCTTAACACCAAACCCCTGATATTGAAATGTTTGAGGTTGGCTATTCGGTTGCAATATTTTTGGTGGCCAACCGGACGAGGGCGGCCTCACGCCTCCCATCCAATAGTTCCAGGCTCGTGCTCAGGGCCTCACCGTTTGGCTCTTCGGTCGCATATCAGAACTTGAGACTCGATTCTCCTACCTCGACTGGTATTAGTGCTTTGTCACCGTATACCAACAAAAATGGGGTGGCCCCAGTACTAGACTTTAGGTCGTACGGTACACCCACAAGACTTTGGTCAAAATTTCCTTCTAATTCCCTTTGGCACCAGTCAATTTTTTCTTAAGGTTTTGAATAATTGTTTTGTTTGTCGACTCCGCCTGTCCGTTCCCACTTGGGTGGTAGAGTGTTGACAAGATCTTTTTGATCTTATGGTCCTCCAAAATTTTCTTACCTTGTTGCTGATGAATTGTTTCCCGTTATCGTGTACTCTCTCGGCTGGCATACACAACCGGCATATGATATGGTCTCAATGAAGTCGATGACTTCCTTTTCCTGGACCTTCTCGAACTCTTGAGCTTCAACCTATTTAGAGAAATAGTCAGTCATAAATAGTATAAATTGAGTCTTACCGTGTGCCCATGGTAGGAGACCTACGATGTCCATTCCCTATTTAATGAACAGTCTGGGCGACAGACTGTGTGTAGCAACTCCATGGGTTGGTGGGTCAGTGGTGCGTGCCTCTGACAACCGTCAGATTTTCGAACAAACTTCTTCGCATCTTTCTCCATGTCGATCTAGTAATAGTCGACTCTGATTATCTTACGAACCAACGTTCTACCCCAGAATGGTTCCCGCAGGTGCCTTCGTGAACTTCCCTCAAAACATATTCGGTGTCTCCTCGTCCCAGACATATGGAGAGTTGGCCATCGAACGTTCTTCTGAATAGGGTGTTATTTTCGGACATGCTAAACCTGGCCGCCTTCTTGCGCAGAGCTCTTGATTATTTAGGATCCGAGGGCAACTTCCCAATCTTCAGGTAATCTATATACTTGTTTCTCCATTCCCAGGTTAAACTTGTTGAGTTTACCTCGGCATGGCCTTCTTACACTACGGATTAGATGAGTTTTACGACCATTCCCGAGCTAAATTCATCGTCATCAACCGACAACCCAAGTTAACTAGATCTTCGACTTCGTTATTTTGATCCTGGGGTACGTGTTGTAGGGTCCATTCCTTGAATCGATGTAGCGTTACCTGTAGTTTATCCAAGTATCTTCGCATTCGTTCCTCTTTCACTTCGAATGTCCTATTGACTTGATTTACCACAAGGTGGGAATCACATTTAGCTTCGATCACTTCGGCCCCCAAGCTTTTAGCCAATTCGAGACCTACAATCATGGCCTCATACTCGGCCTCATTGTCAGTCAACTTCACAGTTCTAATAGATTTCCTAGCTACATTACTCGTTGGCGGCTTCAACACGATGCCGAGTACGTACCCCTTTGCGTTCGAGGTAGTGTCCGCAAAAAGGGTCCAGATCCCCGAGGAGGTCCCAAGGTTAACAACAATTCCTTTTTGACTTTGGGTATTAAGGTCGGTGTGAAGTTAGCCACGAAGTCTGCCAAATTTTGAGATTTGATGGCAGTTCGGGGTCGATATTCAATATCGTACCCGCTAATATCCACGGCCCATTTGGCCAATCATCTCGAGAGCTCGTATTTGTGCATTATGTTCCTTAGGGGTAAGTAGTGACGACACATATGGGATGGAATTGAATATATGGACTTAACTTCCAGGAGGCTCTTAGCAAAGCGAGCGCCAATTTCTACAAGTGAGGATACCTTGTTTTGACGTCGCCTAGAGTCCTGCTAACTTAATATATAGGAAATTGTGAATCTTCTTTTTCTCGGACTAAGACTTCACTTACCGCTATCTCGGATACCGCTAAGTACAGGGTACAACTGCTCATCTGCCTTCAGAGTATGAAGCAAAGGTGTAATCGAAAGGTACCATTTGAGTTCTTCCAAAGCTTGCTGGAACTCTGGGGTCCACGAGAAGTTATTCTTCTTCTTCTTCTTCTTCAATAACGAGAAGAACCGATGGCTCTTATCGGAAGACCTTGAAATGAATCGACCCAGGCCGGCTATGCGCTTGGTTAGCCTTTGAACCTCCTTGACAATTTCCACCACATTGATGTCTTATATGGACTTGGTCTTGTCGAGATTGATCTCTATCCCCCGGTTGGATACCATGAATCCAAGGAACTTACCGAACCTGACTCTCAATGCGCGTTTCTTCGAGTTCAGCTTCATATTGTATTTCTTTAGTATGTTGAAGGTTTCCTGCAAATGTTCCAAATGGTCCTCTGCTCGCAGGGACTTAACTAACATGTCATCAATGTAAACCTCCATTGATTTTCCTATTTGCTCATTGAACATCCGATTTACTAGGCGTTGGAAAGTGGTACCAGCATTTCTTAGTCCGAATGGCATTACATTATAAATAAGTGCACGAAATAGGTGTCAAGAAAGCTGAGTTTCTCGTGGTCGGCTATCGCATCGATCATGCGATCGATGTTAGGCAAAGGAAAAGAGCCCTTCGGGCATGCCTTGTTCAAGTCTTTGTATTCTACCCTCATTCTTAATTTATTTCCCCTTTTAGGCACTACCACTACGTTTGCTAACCAATCTGGGTACTTAACTTCCCAAATGGAACCTATTTTAAGGAGTTTGGATATCTCGTCTTTGATGAATGTATGCTTGACTTCGGACTAAGGCCTCATCTTCTGTTTAACCGGGTGAAAATTCGGATCCAAGCTCAGCTTGTGAGTAGTTATTTCCGGTGAGATCCCTGTCATGTCAAGATGGGACCAAGCGAAACAATATGTGGTAATTATAAGGAACTAAATGAGTTTTTTCCTGAGCTCAGGAGTTAGCCCCGTGCCCAGGTATACCTTTTGATCGGATAGGTGCTCGATCAATCTGACTTGCTCCAGCTCCTCAACCGTTGACTTAGTGGCATCAGAATCATCAGGAGCTATGAAAGACCTAGGGACTCCGTAATCGTCATCCTAGCATGTATCCCATTTTTCTGGTTCGGTTGGGGCAGGTGTCGGTTATTTCTATTTGGTTTCTTCCTTGGTTACCGAACTCAGGTTCTTTTATGTCGAGAGTGCGGATATTGAGAACACCTCATCGACCGCAAACATTTATTTTGCGGCTGGTTGCTCTTCGTAAACTTTTTTGATCCCTTCCAGTGTGGGGAATTTCAATGCCTGATGTAGTGTCGAAGGTACTGCCCTCATGTTGTGAATTCATGGCCTCCCGAATAGAGCATTCTATCTTATATATCCTTCGATCACATAGAATTTTGTTTACTGAACAGTTCCTGTGATGTTTACCGACAGGGTTATCTCCCCTTTAGTGGTATCGCATGCCATGTTAAATCCGTTTTAAACTCGAAATGCAGGAATAATTTGGTCTTATAGACCCAGCTGCTCATGACTCTCGGTCTGATGATATTGGCCGAGCTACCTGGATCAATTAACAAAAGTTTAACTCGAGATTTATTTATGAGTATAGATATTGCCAGTGCATCATTCTAAGGTTGCACGTTGCCTTCATCATCCTCGTCGTTGAAAGATACAGTTCCCTCCGATACATAATCTCGAGTATGTTTTTCCCTTGTAATTGGCACTTTAGCGTGCTTTAACATCGGCCTCTAGGTGATGTCAACCCCACCAATGTTCATGTTCATGACGTGTTGAGGTTTCTCTTGCTCGATCTGCTTGTTGGAGTCCCTATTAAGTGATTTTTGGCTCAATTACTCAGAAATTCTCGGAGGTGTCCGTTATTGAATAACCGAGCTACTTCTTCTTTTAGTTGTCGACAGTCTTCGGTTATGTAGCAGTTAGTGCCATGATATTTACACATTAGGTTAGGGTCACTTTGGACAGGATTAGATTGCAATGGTCAAGGCCACTTAGTATCTTTGATGCATCCGATGGCTGATACGATGCAGACCTCATTGATGTTAAAGTTGTACACCGATAACCTTGGTGCTTCCTTAGACTCGATGTGTATGTCAAAACCAATTTTGCTCATGAGTCCCTTGTTATTATGACCTCGATCGCTTCTTCTTTCACTCATCGCAGGGTTGCTTCCATACCCATTACTCCTTGGATCTCCATTGTATGGTTGATACCAATCTCTTTTCGATCTTGGTTCATGATCGATGACTCTTTTGGATGTGTCACTAGTCTTGACAGGATAAACGGATACAGAAGGGGCCCCGAGCTGATCGTCTTTGACCCTAATTTTTGATTGGTACCTGTTATGGACATTGGCCCAAGTTACTGTCAGGTATTCTATCAAATTTTGCTTCAGCTGCTGTGAAGCTAATGAGCTTTGGGGGTTGAGTCCTTAGGTGAATAACTGAACAACCCAATCGTCCGCGACCGGAGGCAGATCCATCCGTTCCACTTGAAACCTCAGCACAAATTCCCTGAGCATCTCGTTATCTCTATGTTTTACTTTGAAAAGGTTTGACTTCTTGGTCTCGACTTTGATGGCCCCGACGTGCGCTTTTACAAAGGCACCTACAAGCATATCAAACGAGTCAATAAAATTAGGGGCCAAGTTGTGATAGCATATCATAGCTCCTTTTGATAAGGTCTCTCCAAACTTTTTCTACAGATCAGATTCAATTTCATCATCTTCCAGCTGTTTCCCTTGATGGTGCACGTGTAGGAGGTCATATGTTCATTTGGATCAGTTGTCCTATTATACTTCGGAATTTTGGGCATACAGAGCTTCTTTGGGATCTACTTTGCAGCTGCACTCGCAGGGAAAGGCTTTTAGACAAATTTCTTGGAATCCAGGCCCTTCAGTATCGATGGTGCTCTTGGGATTTGATCAACCCTGGAGTTACAGGTCTATACTTTTTTGTCGTTAGCTTCGATTTTCTTTTATCGCTATTCCACCCATTTTTTCAGATCCTCGAGCATGTTTATCATCTCGGGGTTGGTCCCAGGTTCAGCTTCACTCGGCCTTTCAGTGACTATTTCTGCGAGCGTTTTCACGTGACGATTAGGGCTGAACTCTACTGGGGGCGTGGTTCTGGTTCTGCAACTAGGCTATTGCTGCCTGTTGAGCCTATAACATTTGAAGATCACCCATATGTTGATCCCATCGCCTTTGCCAACGTGTGTACTCGGGGATATCGATCGGGCTGCCCCGCGATACTGTTTTCGAGGACGGTTGTCAAGTTTGCTTTGATAGCCACATGTGAGTTAGCAGCAAATAGGTCCGCGACTGGAACTCCGTTGGGGTCAACAGGGGGCACCTCGTTGCTGGGAACCACAATTTTGCTCTTGCCATGGTGGCCAAATTCAACATTAATGTTCAAATGGGCAGATTGGAAGTTTGACATTTTTAATTTGACCTGAAATTAGGAGCTCAAAGAACAAGTATAAAATAGAGTGTGTTATGAAAATTTGTATCAAATTTCCACTATTATCTTTAGCCCCACGGTGGGCACCAAACTGTTTACCCTAAAAAATGAATAACAATTAAATTTATATGTGGTTTTAAGGAGACGCGGATTAATTCAATACACATGATAATTGCGTCAGATTAAACAAGTAAGGGGCGTAATTAATTGTCAAACCAATAAGGAGAGCGATCCCGAATTCAGTAACAACGTGATGAAACTGCCTGCCTTTGATCCTGGGCTTACAATAACGAAGAGTTGATAAATAAAATCAAGAACTTTGAATAATAGAGAAAATAATAATATATTATCTTGATATGCGTGTTACAAAATAATGTCTAATGAATAGTCAGACTTCCCTTTATATAGTAGGAGAGTTTTACCCTAAGTACAATTTCATAAAGGTAAAAATCTTCTGTTTTACTAATCACTGATGTTTTTCCTATATGTGCTGAGATTCACGTCGTGATATCCGGCTGGGAATGGATAACACGACCCTTTTTTTGTCATGCCCGATTATCTAGTAATGCTCTCCTAAGTTTGGGATTCGAATCGGACCTGGGGGTCGTGGCCCCGATTCTTCCGAGGGCAGGTGTTTTGCTTGGATCCCGACGCGAGGAGCTCCTTGCCCCGATTCCGGTTCCTTATAGTCACGTTTCTGCTCCGTTTACTTCATCGAAAATCGAGGCGTCCAACAGACTCGGTTTCACCGGTATACAATATCATAATATTTACATAAGATTTATGAGTGTTTTGTGACTAAGAAATAACTTTTTGTGCAAAACGTCTTCAAATTCTTTATAAAAACGTATTTTTGAAAGGGCAAAAACACTTTCTAGTGAATACTTACACATTCCGTTGTACGAAAGTTTTATTCTAGATAGGTTTATTCCCTTCTTTGTACCTTTTTGTTAATAATAATAAATACTAATATACAAGGTAAGGATCAGTGTCAAACCTCCTATAATAATGAAAATATTCAGAGACAGACTAAAAATGTTCATGAAAAGAAGCGAATCAATGTGTTTATTTATAGAACAATCTAAATTAAGGGATAGTGAAACATAAAGAGATGGTTCATATCTTTTCTATAGATATAATATTGAAATTCGGTTTAATGAAAGAAAAGATCAATAGGAATAGAAAAAAAGAACTTCGTCTCTGCAAGATGCTTCCGTGACAGAAAAAGAATAGAATATTACTGTAACGACCCGACCAATCATTTTGAGATCTAGCGCGTTGTTTGGCGGTTTGAGGCATTGGGTAGCTTCATTTCAGGTATTATGACTTGTACGTGTGGTCAGAATTGAATTTCGGGAAGTTCAAAGTTAATTTGGAAAGAAAGTTCTCATTTCAGAAGCTTTAAGTTGGATGAATTGAGTAACGTTGGACTTTTGAGTAAATGACCTCGAAATCGGGATTTTAAAGTTCCAATAAGTTCGTATGATCATTTCAGACTTGGGCGTACGTCTTGATTGGGTTTTGGTGACCCGGGAACATTTCAGTGCTCATTATGGTAAGTTAGCATTTTAGAAGAATTTCATAAATTTAGGTTGAAGTGTATTATAATGTTATCGACGTCCGTTTGGGATTCCGAGAGTACGGATAGATCTGTATGGTTATTCTGGTCTTAGGAGCGCGTACAAATGTGGATTTTGAAGCCCGTAGGTCATTTCAGGGTCATTTGGCGAAAGTTGGAAATTCAAAGGTTTTTTGGAAGTTTGACCGGGATTAGATTTTTTGATATCGAGTTTGGATTCCGATTTCGGAAGTTAGAGTAGGTCCGTAATATCAAATGTGACATGTGTGCAAAAGTTGAGGTCAATCGCACATAATTTGATAGGTTTCAACATCGAATGTAGAAGTTTGAAGTTCTAAAGATCATTAAGCTTGAATTGGGGTACGATCTTGTTTCGATGTTGTTTGGTGTAATTTGAGGCCTCTAGCAGGTTTGTGTTACGTATTGGTACTGGTTGGTGCAATCAGATGCGGTCCCGTCGGTCTCGGGTGTGTTTCGGGTTGGTTTCATATCACGCCCCAAAATCCGAGGGACGAGACCGGCGCCTAACCGGATGATTCCGGTCAAGCGGACCTGGATTGCCTTTCTTACCCAACGCGCTACCCCGTAGTTACAATATACGTTTTATAAATGAAATAGCAAATAGAGTCAAGATATGTATTTTCATCATAAGTGCATTTTCCTTTTTTAAAGATTCAACATTCGATAATCCCAAAACACATGTGCTAAATACAACATTTCCGATGCGGAACCACGATTCTAATAAATACAACCACTACCCAAAATACATGTACAACCCACATAGTGTCTACGGAGCCTCTAAGAATACTAGGACTTTACATAGACTTGCCGGCTACAAGGCCCCGACTATACCTTTAGAGAGACAACATATACAAAAGGAGATGATATAGACTACACATGGCCCCGAGAGGAAGTGGGGCTCACCAGAACTGCTGTAGGGATGAAGAGGAGGCACCACTATCGGCGGTCGGAGCTACCTGCTATGGAATCACCAACATCCATATAAAGATGTAGCGCCCCCAGAAAAAGGGACGTTAGTACCATTGAATAGTACTAGTATGTATGAACAAACTTTACTTTAAGTAAAATCAAAACAGTGCACATATAGAAGGCAACCAAAGAAACCAAACAATTATTGCACAGAGATACAAAGAATCACAAATGAGGTTTTCACAGTTTCTTATTTCAATTGTTCTCCTATTGCAGCGCGCAACCCAATCCCACCTTACAATCATATTCCACCCTTATTTCTTCTATTGCGGCGTGCAACCCGATCCCACCGTATAATCACATTCCACCCTTATTACTTCTTAACATATCATCCTTATTTCACCTGTTGCGGCGCGTAACCTGATCCCACCGGACATCATTTAGATAGCAACAACAATCAATAATTTAATCACAAGAATTTCTACCATCAAGAGTATAAATTTATAACAACCACACAACCATGTGAAAACAAGGGAACAATAATCTTTACCAAGCAGTGATTCATGTATGGTACGCCATAACCATTTAGATCAGTTAAATAAATTCACTTTTCTTTCCCATCATTTACTACACAGCCCTTGGCACTGAGATACATTCAACAATTGAGTTCGTTAGCATTTTCATTCATTTGGTAGCACTTTCTTTCATACCTATAAGTCCAAGCATATAGCGAGTCTTGCACATGACAGGGTAAGCACAAAGAATCATATTTCACAATCTCAAGTAACATGGTGACATGGTAATCAACTTAAGGAATTCAGAGAACATGATTCTTCACCTCATCACAATAAGGCAATCGATTCAAATACAATCGAACCAGGAATTCATACCGAATGCTCGGACACCAACACGACGACTCTACAAAGATTAAAGTTAGCCATACATACCCCGAGTCAGAATTTCCCTTTAATATCTATTCTCAAACCACCGGACCTTCTAACGCCTTCAATCTAATTTACAAGATGACCTGTTTAGAATTAGAAATCATGAACTCATTTGGGCATTTTATCAAACACTATGTGATCCCTTAGATTAACTAAACCTTTTTTAGTGAAATATTACTCTAACTTGCTTTCCTTTACTAGGTTATGATAAGTTAATCACATGCATGCAAGGTCTTAGCTCTCATCTTCAAGAACCACCTAGGTGAGTCCCATTTTAGCTATATTCAGAGAATTTAAGAAAGAAATGAGGTGAGAACTTTACCTCTTATGGTGAAGAAGACAACGACTACTCGAAGATTTCCAGGCCTGAGTAGAAATGGAGGACCAATTTGGCAGAGGAGATGGCTTTCTCTCACTAAAATCACTCTCCCTTCTCTCTATTTTAGGCAGATAGACGTTAAAATGAAAGGGGTAGGGGTTTTATTAGGCTGGGGGTCGGGTATGAAAATTTATAAATTAGAAGCCCCGAAGCAGGAAATGCGGTCAGGAATGTGCGGTCCACATTCCTGTCACATAAATGGCCGTCAACTAGGCCAAAATGGGAAACAGACTGCCCAGGTATGCGACCACTATGCGGCCCGCATTGCCAAAATGCGATCGCGTTTTGGGCCGCATATCTGTCCTCAAAATGGATAGCAACTTTCCAGGTATGCAACCACTATGTGGTCCGCATACCTTATCTGCGATCGCATAGTGGATCGCAGATCCGCACAATTCTGGAAAATTTTATCTTTTAAGTCCGGGGTACTTTTTACTTCAAAAAGGTCCGTTTTTAAGAATTTCTACAATTATAACAACATGGGGACCTACCCGGGCATCTTATTTAGTTAAATTTTTTTACGGGTCTTTACATCCTACCCCACTTAGAATCATTCGTCCTCAAATGAGGATCGGAAATCACTAAGCTATGAAAACATGACTTGCCAACCCCCAATTCTCACTAACTCCGCTATTTTCTGAAAATTTCGCCAGAGTTTCCTCTGTAATTAGGCCTATCTACCTGCCAGAGAGCCCCCGAAATACATTGTTAACCAATTCCACACTATTTCAATTACTTCATCAACTTACACATAATTTGGTTATCTCAACAAGTTGCATATATTCAATTACTTCAACAAGCTACACATAGTTCGATTAACACCACAAATTTGCACATAATTCAACTATTACAATGACTTGCACATAATTCAGCTATTTCAAGGATTTGCACATGATCCAACTATTCACAACATCTACGAATGAGGCACAAAGTTGAGAAATCACAATAGCAGGATAATTAGGGGAGTGGGGTGTCCTTGCACAAAATTTGACACAAAGGTGTAATTGCTTAGAGATGGCAACTTTTAAGAACACTACTGGATTTATTCAAACAAATGGGGATATTTCTCTTTCATTTCATTTTTCGCTTCCCATGTGGCTTCCTCGACTTGTTGACTCCGCTATAATACTTAACCGAAGTGACCTCTTTGTTTCTCAACCTACTAACTTGCCTATCAAGAATAGCAACCGGAACCTCTTCATATGACAACTCTTCATTAATCAGATGGATCTCCAATTACCTTCCTCAGTATGGACACATGAAACACCGGGTGCACTAATGACATCTCAGGGGGCAATTCCAGCCTATACGCCACCTGCCATATCCTTTGAGCAATCCTATATGGACCGACATACCTTGGGCTCAATTTCCCTTTCTTCCCAAACCGCATCACTCCCTTCATGGGAGACACCTTCAAGAATACCCAATCATCTACTTGAAACTCAAAATCTCTTCGACGAACGTCCGCATAGGATTTCTGACGACTCTGAGCAGTCTTCATCCTCTCCTGAAGACTCTAACTTTTTCCATAGCTTGGTGCACAAGATCCGGTCCTAGCAGTTCCGCCTCACCAACCTCAAACCATCCAATCGGCGACCTACACCTCCTTCCGTATAATGCCTTAAATGGGGCCATATGAATACTAGAATGGAAATTGTTATTGTAAGCAAATTCTATAAGCGGCAAGTCATCATCCCAGCTACCATTGAAATCTAATACACAAGCCCATAACATGTCTTCAAGCGTCTGAATAGTCCGCTCTGCCTGGCCGTCCGTCTGCAGGTGGAAAGCTGTGCTGAGATTACCTGCATACCCAATCCTTGCTAAAATATCTTCCAAAAGTTAGCTGTGATTTGGGCCCCTCGATCCGAGATAATAGATACTGGAGTGCCATGGAGCCTGACTATTTCTTTGATATACAATTGAGCGTACTGTTCTGCAGTATCAGTGGACTTGACTGGCAAGAAATGCGCCGACTTCGTGAGCCGATCCACTGTCACCCAAATTGAGTCAAACCTACGCAGAGTGCGGGGTAACCCTACCACAAAGTCCATATTGATCATTTCCCATTTCCATGTTGGTATTTCCATAAACTGTGCCAACCCACCAGGCCTCTGACGCTCGGCCTTCACTTGCTGACAATTCAGACACCTAGCCACAAAGTCCACCACACCCCTCTTCATACCGTTCCACCAATAAATCTCCTTGGGATCGCGATACATTTTCATAGAACCTAGGTGTACGGAATACCTGGAGTTGTGAGCCTCCGCCATAACTCTCTCCCGAAGATCATCCACATCCGGAACACATAGCCTCCCTTGGCACCGCAAAACACCGTCATCATTGTGGAGTGAAAATGCTGAAGTCTTGTGATTCAGAATTACTTCTCTCAACCATGCCAAAGCTGGATCCCTGAATTGCTTTCCCTTGACTTCCGCTACAAGCGAAGACTCCGCTCCATTACGCACCACGACATTACCTTCATCTGAGGCAGAAAGACAGAACCCCAATCTTGCCAACTGATAAACCTCCCGAGCCAAAGGCCTCTGACCTGCTTCCAAATGGACCAAGCTACCCATGGATTTTCGACGCGTCGGATACCACATTTTCCTTCCCTGGATGGTACAAAATATTCATATCATAATCCTTGAGCAATTCTAACCACCTCCGCTGCCTTAAGTTCAACTCCTTCTGTTTTAATAAATACTAAAGACTCTTGTGGTCTGTGAACACGTCCACATGGACCCCATAAAGATAATGCCGCCAGATCTTCAATGCAAACACAACCGCCGCGAGCTCCAAATCATGCGTCGGGTAATTCTTCCCGTGATTCTTGAGCTGCCTAGAAGCATACGCTATTACCTTACCATATTGCATCAATACACACCCCAAACCAACCCTTGAAGCATCACAATATACCACAAACCCTTCTGAACCTTTCGGCAAGGTCAACACTGGCGCCGAAGTCAATCTTGATTTCAATTTTTGAAAACTCTTTTCACAAGCATCGGACCACTGAAAATTAACTGCTTTCTGCATCAGCTTAGTCAATGGGGAGGCGAGAGTAGAGAATCCTTCAACGAACCTCCAATAATATCCAGCTAAACCCAAGAAACTGCGGATCTCAATCGGGGTCGTTGGCCTAGGACAATCCTTCACTGCTGCTATATTTGGGGATCAACCTGAATCCCTTCCCTGGAAACAACATGGCCCAAAAAGGTGACTAATTCTAGCCAAAACTCACATTTTGAGAACTTTGCATACAACTGGTGTTGATGGAGAGTCTGCAGAACTGCCCTGAGGTGATTAGCATGATCGTCCTGACTCCGCGAATAAACAAGGATATCGTCGATGAAGACTATCACGAAAGAGTCAAGAAACGGCTTGAAAACCCGATTCATAAGATCCATAAAAGCTGCTGGGGCGTTGGATACCCCAAAAGACATTACCAAGAATTCGAAGTGCCCATAACGAGTCCTAAAGGCGGTCTTAGGAATATCCTGCTCCCTGATCTTCAACTGGTGATACTCGGACCGTAAATCAATCTTTGAGAAGAACCTAGCACCTTGCAACTGGTCGAACAAATCATCTATCCGAGGCAATGTGTATTTGTTTTTGATGGTGACCTTGTTGAGTTGCCGATAATCAATACACATCCAAAGAGATCCATCTTTATTTCTGACAAAAAGAACCAGTGCACCCCAAGGCGACACACTTGGCCTAATGAAACCCTTTTAATAGGTCTTTCAAGTGCTCTTTTAACTCTCTCAATTCTGCCGGCGCCATTATGTAGGGTGGAATAGATATTAGATGCGTGCCTGGCAATACATCAATCCCGAAATCGATCTCTCTATCTGGTGGAATCCCAGGAATCTCACCCGGAAATACTTCAAGAAATTCATTCACAACGAGCACAGATTCGGGAGCAGGCACCTCTGAAGTGGTATCCGCAACTCGGACCAAATGGTAGATGCACCCTTTCTTGATCATCTTTGAGGCCTTAAGGTAGGAAATAAACCTACCTCTTGGCACGATATTATTCCCCTCCCACTCGATAACTAGTTCATTAGGAAACTCGAGCCTCAAAATTCTGGTTCGGCAGTCGAGTTTAGCAAAGCACGAAGAGAGCCAATCCAACCCCATAATTACATCAAAATCTACCATTTCTAACTCAATAAGATCGGCCGTGGTATCCCGACCACGCACCGTGACAACACAATTCCTATAGACTTGCACGGCCGTAATAGAGTCACCAACTGGAGTCAACACAGAGAACGGCTCGTGAAGCTATTCTGATTCTATCCCAAAACTTGAAGCGATAAATTGAGTAACATATGACAAAGAGGACCCGGGATCAATACGAGCATAAACATCATGTGATTGAATAGTCAGAATACCTGTGAACCAACTGGGTCCCCCTTGACACCGTGCTCCACCCCTAGCTGCACCGCGCCCTGCTGGAGCTGGAGGGCCGCGGGGTGGAGGGCGTGCTGAAGATGTAGCAGCTGAAGAACTGGATGGCTGAGCAGTGCCCCCACCCGTGCCTTTACTGGGTGCACGACAGTCTCGCTGAACATGGCCTCTCACTCTGCATCTATAGCATACCGGTATGTCCAAGTAACAGGGCTCATAATGAAACCTCCCACACTTAGGGCATGGGGCCCTCCGTTGCTGCTGGAATCTCCCACCTGAACGACCCGACTGATGGAACCTCCTGCTATCTGAACCTGGTCCAAAGCGATCTCCCTGCTGATAACAGTGCCCTGATGGCGGTGCACTGGCTGAGGACTGAGCATAGGACTGAGATGGCCCTGATGACCCTCTCCCAAGGGCTGACCTCCCACCTCCAACTGAACTCCCAGGGTTACCCGCTGACCGGCCCTTACTACTACTCTCTCTCTCCATTCTTATCTTTAATTTCCGAGCCTCCGTAGCCTGGGCGAATCCCACAATCTTCCCATAGTTCATAGCTGAGTGCAGAGCAGCCGTAGCAGCTTCATTAATAACCAAGGGACCAAGGCCCTGCATGAACCGGCGAACTCTAGCCTCCATAGTCGACACCATGTGAATAGCATATTTGGACAAGCGCATGAACTCCATATGGTATTCCCACACAGTCATGTTTCCCTGCTCAGGGACCTCAAACTCTGTAGCACGGCTGTCATAGTCTCGGCAGGCAAGAAATGATCCATGAAGGCATCTACAAACTCATCCCACCTCGCCGGAGGGCTCCCCTCTCCACGAGAACTCTCCCACATCTCGAACCACGAATATGCCGCTCCCTTCAGACGATAGGAAGCTAACTCAACCCCCTCTGTCTCAATAGCCCTCATAACCCGGAGGGTCTTGCACATCTCATCTATAAACTGCTGAGGATCGGCCTCTGGGTCGGTGCCTGTGAACTCTGGAGGGGCTAATCGTAGAAACTGGTTGACTCTTGAACCTGAAGAGTCCCCTTGCTCACTAGAGGACGCAGGGGCGACATTTGATCTTTGGGCCTGGGAGGCCACTAGCTGAGTCAAAATTTGGATAGCTCCCCTGAGGTCCCCATCAGAAATGCCAGGACCGGAAGCTGGAGCTAGAGGTCGGTCAGGAACATTAGCGGGAGGGATTTCAGCACCCTCCGCTGGAGCAAGAATAGGAATAGTCTGGCCTGGAGTGGAGGAGTCAGGTTGATTTATGGCCGGGGAATCATTCTCACCTGCACCATCAGCTGGAGATTTATGACCACTCCTGGGGTGGCATTGGCCTCTAGGCCGAGTCGAGCTCTCTTCTTGGGTGCCGTTTATCGAAAATTGGAACAACGCACGAGTTAGAGATAGACAACCTAACCTTTCACCACATCGCATGATATAGAATAGCAATAAAAGGGTACTTTCCAAAATGTCCATGCAGCCCCCTAATTAAAGATATGGGTGGCATTGGCCTCTAGGCCGAGTCGAGCTCTCTTCTTGGGTGCCATTTATCGAAAATTGGAACAACGCACGAGTTAGAGATAGACAACCTAACCTTTCACCACATCACATGATATAGAATACCAATAAAAGGGTACTTTCCAAAATGTCCATGCAGCCCCCTAATTATAGATGTGGTCGACAACACACCGATAAGAAGGGCTCTACTAGACACGGCTCCGAGACATCCTAGGACACTTTTAAAACCTGAGGCTCTGATACCAAGTTTGTCACGCCCTAAAATCTGAGGGACGAGATCAACACCTAACCGGATGATTTCAGTTAAGCAAACCTGGATTGCCTTTCTTACCCAACGCGCTACCCCGTAGTTACAATATACGTTTTACAAAACGAAATAGCAAAATAGAGTTAAGATATGTATTTTCATCATAACTGCATTTTCCTTCTTTAAAGATTCAACATTCGATAATCCCAAAACACATGTGCTAAATACAACATTTCCGATGCGGAACCACGATTCTAATAAATACAACCACTACCCAAAATACATGTACAACCCACATAGTATCTACGGAGCCTCTAAGAATACTAGGACTTTACATAGACTTGCCAGCAACAAGGCCCCGACTATACCTTTAGAGACACAAAATATACCAAAGGAGATGATATAGACTACACACGGCCCCGAGAGGAAGTGGGGCTCACCAGAACTGCTGAAGGGATGAAGAGGAGGCACCACTATTGGTGGTCGGAGCTACCTACTATGGAACCACCTACATCCATATAAAGATGTAGCGGCCCCAGCAAAAGGGATGTTAGTACCATTGAATAGTACTAGTATGTATGAACAAAATTTACTCTAAGTAAAATCAAAACAGTGCACAGATAGAAGGCAGCCAAAGAAACCAAACAATTATTGCACAGAGATACAGAGAATCACAAATGAGGTTTTCACAGTTTCTTATTTCAATTGTTCTCCTGTTGCGGCGCGCAACCCGATCCCACATTACAATCATATTCCACCCTTATTTATTCTCATCATTCCACCCTTATTCATTCTGTTGCAGCGTGCAACCCGATCCCACCGTACAATCACATTCCACCCTTATTACTTCTCAACATATCATCCTTATTTCACCTGTTGCGGCGCGCAACCCGATCCCACCGGGCATCATTTAGATAGCAACAACAATCAACAATTTAAGCACAAGGATTTCTACCATCAAGAGTATAAATTTATAACAACCACACAATCATGTGAAAACAAGGGCACAATAATCTTTACCAAGCAGTGAGTCATGTATGGTACGCCATAACCATTTAGATTAGTTAAATCAATTCACTTTTCTTTCCCATCATTTACTACACAGCCCTTGGCACTGGGATACATTCAACAATTGAGTTCGTTACCATTTTCATTCATTTAGTAGCACTTTCTTTCATACCGATAAGTCCAAGCATATAGCGAGTCTTGCACATGATAAGGTAAGCACAAAGAATCATATTTCACAATCTCAAGTAGCATGGTGACATGGTAATCAACTTAAGGCATTCGGAGAACATGATTCTTCACCTCATCACAATAGGACAATCAATTCAAATACAATCGAACCAGGAATTCATACCGAATGCTCGAACACCAACAAGGCGACTCTACAAAGACTAAAGTTAGCCATACATACCTCGAGTCAGAATTTCCCTTTAATATCTATTCTCATGGTAAGTTAATCTCATGTATGCAAGGTCTTAACTCTCATCTTCAAGAACCTAGGTGAGTCCCATTTTAGCTATATTCAGAGAATTTAAGGAAGAAATGGGGTGAGAACTTTACCTCTTATGGTGAAGAAGACATCGACTACTCGAAGATTTCCAGGCCTGAGTAGAAATGGAGGACCAATTTGGTTGAGGAGATGGCTTTCTCTCACTAAACTCACTCTCCCTTCTCTCTATTTGCAGATAAACGTTAAAATAAAATGGGTAGGGGTTTTATTTGGCTGGGGGTCGGGTATGAAAAATTTAGAAATTAGAATCCCCGAAGCAGGAAATGCGGCTAGGAATGCAATCGCATTCCTGCTATGCGGTCCGCATTCCTGTCGCATATATGGCCCTCAACTGGGCCGAAATGGGAAACAGATTGCCCAGGTATGCGACCACTATGCCAAAATGCGCTCGCATTTTGGCCGCATAGCTGTCCTCAAAATAGACAACAGTTGTACAGGTATGCGACCACTATACGGTCCGCATACCTGATCTGCGATCGCATAGTGGACCGCAGATCCGCACAATTCTGGAAAATTTTATCTTTTAAGTCCCGAGGTACTTTTTACTTCAAAAATGTCCGTTTTAAAGAATTTCTACAGTTATAACAACATGGGGACCTACCCGGGCATCTTATTTAGTTAAGAAATTTTACGGGTCTTTATATTTCAGACCAATTTTGGCTTTCTTGGCTGCTATTGTTGCTAATGCTGGTTTTGTCCTTCGCGAACGCGAAGGTCATCCCACGTTCGCGAAGAAGGAATTGGAGATTCTAATTTTTGTTCATCGTGAACGCAACACAGGGGTCGCGAACACTGAAGAGGGTTTGGAATAGCCTACGTGAACACGATAGGGTAGTCGCGAATGCGTAGAAGAAAGAGGGAGCGGGCATGGAGCAGGTTGGCCTTCGTGAACGCGGCTCGTGGACCGCGAACGCAAAGGGTGGAGGTCGTAAGGCTTCGCGAACGCGGCCTCGGTGACGAGAACATGAAGAAGAAATAGCTGGGCAGACTGGTTTTTAAAGCGGGGTTTGGGTTCATTTCGCCCATTTTCCACACGACTTGGGCGATATTTGGAGCTCTTCAAGGGGGAATTTTCATCATCTAATGCAAGGTAAGTGACTCCCACCTATTAGAAGTTAAATACGTGGTTTATATATGGATTTAAACATGGAAATTAGTAGAAATTTAGGATTTTGAAGAAAAACCTAGAAATTGGTATTTTTGGATTTTGACCACGAAATTGGACATGGAATTGAGAATAAATTATATGTTTGAGTTTGTAATATTAAGGGTAATGGTTATCTTCAAAAAAATTCGGAATCCGGGCAAGTTGACCCGATGGTTGCTTTATCGACTTTTCGAGCGGAGTTGAAAATTTGATTAAGTTGATTCGTTATGAGTATTAGAGAATATTTTTATGGGTTTGTATATTGATTGACTAGTTTTTGAGTGATGGGCATCGGTTTGAGTTGTTGGAAGAGCTTTGGAGCCGGTTATGGAACTTCGGAGCGAGGTAAGTCTCTTTTCTAACCTTGTAAGAGAGAATTAACCCCATAGGTGGATTGATTTATTATGTGCTTCTATTTATGGGAGGATGCGTATGCACGAGGTGAAGAGAGTCCGTGCGTAGATACTAATTATGCTTAAGTCCAGGTAATCTAGGACTCAAATCATGTTGTACTTGCGTTGTTTGTACCCTACTTGTTATTTTAATTGCTTAAATCATATTGGAACTTAATAAAGGAATTGTAAAGGGTTGAACTTCATTTACTTGAGTTTCGGACGACTCATTTGACCGCTAATGAGAATTGGTATTTCTTTGAATATTAGCCTCTTAATAAATCTTGAATCGATTGTTTCAATGTATTTCTCTCTTCTTGTGGAGCAGGCCTAATGCCTCGGTAGCATATAGATGCATATATGGTTCATGCCCTTCGACCTTCGGCAGTGCACAATTTATATATTTGTATGTTGAATCGGGCCATATGACCTCGACATAATTCATGCGTAAAAATTCTTGGAGTCCAATTATAATTGATATTGTTTCTTGAAAGATTAATTTGTTAAGTAACGGAAATTAAATTTTGGATTTACTATCAGTGAAAGAGTTGTTCATTAATTTTTTTGTTATTGAGTTTTCAGCCATATTTATATAATCCATGCTTACCTAAAGTTTAAGTACTTTATTGTTAGCCATAATAAGTGTCGAATCCGACCTCTTGTCACTATTTCTTCGAGGTTAGACTAGATACTTATTGGGTACGCGTTAATTTACGTACTCATGCTACACTTGTTGAACATTTTGTGCAGGTACATATATGTCTAGTAGTCTTGTGGGCACAGAGGCACAACTATTGCGGGGACTTAGGTGAGCTGCATCCCGTGTTACGAGTCCGCAGCACACGGGGTCTCCACCAGAGTTATTTACATTTTCGTGTCAAATTTGTATTCTAGACAGATGTAGTACTTTATCATATTTCCTAGTTAATGCTCACACACTTGTGACAACGTGTATTGGGGGTTTCTACAGGTTGTTCAACATTGTAGCTCGTATAAATTTGATCATTCACTATGTAAAAGTCTAGTTTTATACTATATAATTAATGAAAATTATGATTTCAAATTACTAAAATGCGAAGTAAGTCGATAGATCACCGTTGGCTTGCCTGACGACGGTTTTAGGCGCCATCACGACCTTTAGCGGATTTTGGGTCGTGATAGCTTAGTATCAGAGCATTAGGTTCACTTGGGTCTCACGAGTCACTAGAAAGTGTAGTAGAGTCTTGCGGATCGTAAGGAGACGTCTGTACTTATCTTTAAGTGGCTACAAGTCTATTAGGAACACTTCCCTTCTTGATTCCTCATCGTGCAATTTGATTCCTTAGAGGCTTATGCCTTTATTTCCTTCCTATTCATTCTGGTACGGTGTTGAGCACTCGTGTCAATTGGGCATTGAGTAATTGTAGTGGTACTACCCACGTGGAGCAGGATGTTTCTCCCTGCGCATTCGAGCAAGTTATTATCGTCTTCTTGCGGAAGGATGTTTTGTCATTTCAGCTCAGTCGTTGTATTTTCGATGAGATCGAGGCTACGCGCAGATTGCTATGATGTTCAGACGTTGTTACCGCACAATGTTGGTGTAATGGTGGGGCATTTGTTTATGTATCGAGGCAGTGAATGACTTGAAAGGAGGATTTCTCAGCACATGTTTTAGAGGTTCAACATTTATTTCCAGCAAAGGAAATGCAATCGATCTATGAATGTTCAGGTTTGGGTTGATAGAGTAACGAGACTTGGTATTTTCGAGCGTGGTGGAATTTTCATCTATGATGTGGTGTCATTGTCCTTGTTTGAATGTATTAAGCTCGCCAGTGTTAATGTCTTCTTCAATATCGCCTTTGGGGCAAGGTATTGTGAAAGGACGCTGGGGAAGTAGTCGTCAGAGATAGAAATGTGCAGCGGTTCAGAATCGAATAGTGTTTCTAATGTTGATGGATCGAGAAAGATGATCATCTATGAGGTTTAGAGTTGATGGAAATTCACTGGTTCCGGTGCTACAGGTATGGCTTTTATTTGAGGCAACATTTGGGCAGCGAAGAATGTGGAAGGACATGGCGGAAGGTGTCTCGCGGTGGTTGCATTACCAGCAGGTCAAGTATGAAAAGTAGAGGTCGAATATGTGAATTAGGCTAGCGATTCAGAATATTTACGAAATGTTTGACAGAAAGATTTTAAGATACTTGACGAGTTGATCATGCGAGATCATGGTAATTGGGAAGGAGGAATCTTGGTGGGTTCCAGGGTGATGAAATTCTAGCTTGAAGCTAATTGGGAGAGCCCCACCGTCTATGGTTGGATCATATGATTGTTTGCTTGTACGGTCACTAGCCATCAATGTATTGGCGGGTTATTATGGATAAGGAAAGAAAAACATCAGGGGTAATTCGAGCAAAGGATTTGAGGAATGCGTGTTATATTTGGACCTTATTGATTCATGTGTAGGTTTTGGGAAGACTCAACGTTTATGCTTCTTCTAGGTGTAATATACAAGGAAAAGAATTCAGTCGGGTGCTTCTTTGATAGGGTTTTCACGTGCTGGCAGAGAACTAGAGTGTCGCTTATATTTGGGGCCACGTCAGAGTGAGTGACTCTCAACAATGGTCTTAGTGTGTTCAAGAATTTAAGTGAAGTGCCTAAGGACTTGGGATGTTCTATGGTATCATTGGGTATGCAGTGCATCATTGGAGCAAGGGAGGAAATAGCTTCGGATTCGAAAAAGGTCTTGTAGAACGGGTGTGCCAGTTGGTGATGCTATTGTGTGTGTAAGGAGAATATGAGATGGTTCATGGGTATTGAGACGATGTGGTCTCGTATATTGGGTCACTTGAGACGAGTGTTGTTGGGTTTCGTTATGTTTGAAATGGAGTTATTATCATTTCTAGGGCAAGTCCCGAGTAAATTGGAAGAAGTGGTTCGGTTGGAAATGGTTAAATCGGCATGATAGTGGCAGTGATCAGTTTCTTCAGCGCGAAGTCATACATATAGTTTATGGTTGTACACTTGGGATTGAGTGCCACTATAACTTGGTGGATTTGGGAGGTATTTGATTCAAATGGCTTTATTGTGTGAATGGATTATGGAAGAGTTATGGCGGTTTAGATCACGATTTGAGGTTTATATTTTTCTGCGGTTTGAGAATTCAGTTGCGTGTTGCGTTGGTTCTTCTGAAACGAGCTGAGTGAAAAGTTTTCTAGCTAAAGAAGTGTCTATTTTACTTGTGGTTAAGAAGTTATGATGAGTTCTGGTAATCTCGTATAGTGGCATGATAGGTGCAATGAGTAGCATGGGAACTGGGAGTTGAAGGTCAAGATTTTGGTTCGATGTTGATAGAATGTTACGAGCTCGGATGAGCATGAGTGAATTTAGATGTTCTGAGTAAGATGGCATTTTCTTTAGTGTCACCTGAGGATGGTGTCCTATGGAAGACGCTTTGTGTATTGACTTGTAGATTTTTGATTCACTTTATAAAATTAGAACGGCTGATGGTATAGATGTGCGAACTTTGCTACCTGAGTGGAATGGTCGTGGGAGCATGCCCCACGGGGAGATTTGTATAAGCGTGACATGGTAGTCACTTGTTTGTTAAAGATTGAAACCAAATATGGAGGTTATGGTAATATCGCAAGTGTGAGATTTTATGCCTGAGAGGCATTCTAATCCTTGGACTGTGGACTGTGTAAGTTTGTTCCGGATTTGATGACTGTTCTTATGTGTCATGAATAGGTCATTGTGGGTCCTTGAGAGGTTATTTTCCCAAGCATGGTATGATCAGAATCAGCTTGAGGTCCGTTGGTGGGTCCAAATGTGGATGTGTACTCTACACCAGCCTGGGTGTGTTCATTCAGCATATCATTCCTTATGGAGGAGTATTCGGGCGTTGGATGTTATTTTCGTCGTCATATATTTCATGTAATACTCTATTGTGCCATGTGGGTCGTGAGACGCCTTGATTATTTGCACATGAAGGATGGCTCTCGAGATGCAGAGCATATATCGCACCTTAGTTGTGCTTGAGTTTTGTAGCGTATGACGCTACCCGTCTCCCAGGATTTGTATTATGCACTTGGCGTGCTTATGGTTGATATTCAGACATTCATGAGTATAAGCGTTATGACTCGATGTGTGTTTTATTTAGACAATTATGTGTGGATCGGGTGGTATGCCGCCACGGGTATGTTGTTTGGATAGGATGTCACGCTGCCACAGTGTCATGTGTGGATGGGGTTGCATGCCGCAATTGTGGGATGTGGAGTACATTTCCCTATATCTATTCTTGTGTGTTTTGTCCCTCATTTTCTGAGGAAGGTTCATGACATCTTTTCAGTTGTTTAATTAGTTACATGGGTTGAGTAGTTCCTTCTAGGGTTAGTTTTCCTTATGTTCACATTCGAGTTGGTAGATTGTTGGCACATTGTGGCATCATATGAGACCTTTGGAAATGTCTGGGATAGGCTATTGCCCGAGCGGCTTGTACTGGATGACACGAGATTATTGGACCTGGGGTCAGTGTGATAGGATTTATATAAGTCATATTAAAGAGAAAATATCGTTATTTAGTTCATAATGAGGTAATGGTTCTTGTCAGGAAGAGAGACTAAATGATTTGTTGACTCGGCAGTTGGTTACGGATTTCTACACATCTCTTCTGTCGTGGCAGTATTGCAAGAGTTGGAACGAGACTTATATGTGTCATGAGGTGTGTTGTGGGAATCAAATTCGTGGAATTGCGGCTATTATTTTCAGAGGATGTTATTATGGTCATGTGAATTATGTCGTGCATGGTGTGAATTCAGAAAAGGTACACAATTATGTTTTGGTACAGTGTGTAGTGATTGATACGGTGTTCGTATGTTAAAAGCAGGCCCGATGGAGAATTTGGGATGTTGGAATTTGGCCTAAGGCGTCTTTGACTAAATAAATGGGAGGATCTTCATACTGATTAAGCTATTGTGCTCAGTGGGTTGTGGTAGCATGGTTAGGTGCACGAGGTGTTGAACAATGATTTCGGCAAACTCCGGAGAAGTTCTTAGCACGTTTGAGGACGAACGTATGTTTAAGTGGGGGAAAATGTAACAACCCAACTGGTCATTTTGAGCTCTATCACGTCATTCGGAGGTTTGAGGCCTTGGGTAGCTTCACTTTACGTATTATGACTTGTACGTGTGGTCGGAACTAAATTTCGGAGTTAATTTGGAAAGAAAGCTATCATTTCGGAAGCTTTAAGTTGGAAGAATTGACTAAGGTTGGACTTTTGGGTAAAGGACCCCAAAATCAGGATTTGAAAGTTCCAATAGGTTCGTATGATGATTTTAGACTTGGGCGTATATTCAGATCGGATTTTGGGTGACCCAGGAGCATTTTGGTGCTCATTATGGAAAGCTAGTATTTTGGAAGAATTTCATAAGTTTGGGTTGAAGTGTACTTTAATGTTATCGATGTCCGTTTGGGATTCCGAGAGTGAGGATAGCTCCCTATGGTGATTCTGGTTTTAGGGGCGCGCCCGGATGTGGATTTGGAGGTTCGTAGGTCATTTCGGGGTCATTTGGGGAAAGTTGGAAATTCGAAGGTTTATGGGAAGTTTGACCGGGAGTGAACTTTTTGATATCGGGTTCGGATTCCAATTCCGGAAGTTGGAGTAGGTCCGAAATGTCAAATTTTGACTTGTGTGCAAAATTTGAGGCCAATCGGACGTAATTTGATAGGTTTCAATGTTGTTTGGTGTAATTTGAGGCCTCGACTAGGTTTGTATTACATATTGGGACTGGTTGATGCAATCGAACGGGGTCCCGAGGGTCTCGGGTGTGTTTTAGGGTGGTTTCAAACCAATTTTGGCTGTTTTGACTGATGCTGTTGCTTATGCAGGTTTTGTCCTTCGCGAATGCGAAAGGAGTCCCGCATTCGCGGAAAAGGAATTGAAGCTGCTATTTTTATTCATCGCGAACGCGACACAGGGGTCGCAAACGCGGAAGAGGGTTTGGAACAGCCTACGCGAACGCGATAGGTCACTCGCGAATGCGTAGAAGAAAGAGGGAGCGAGTCTTGGAGCAGTTTGGCTTTCGCAAATGCGGCTCATGGATCGCGAACGCAAAGGGTGGAGGTCACAAGGCTTCGCGAACGCGGCCTAGGTGACGCGAACGCGAAGAACAAATAGTTGGGCAGACTGGTTTTAAAGCAGGGTTTGGATTCATTTCACCCATTTTCCTCATGACTTGGGCGATTTTTTAAGCTCTTCAAGAGGGTAGTTTCATCATCTAATGCAAAGTTAGTGACTCCCACCTATTAGAAGTTAAATACATTGTTTATATATGGATTTAAATATGGAAATTAGTAGAAATTTGGGATTTTGAAGAAAAATGTAAAAGTCGGTATTTTTGAATTTTGACAACGAAATTGCACATGGAATTGAGAATAAATTATATGTTTGAGTTCGTAATATTGCGGGTAATGGTTATGTTTGAAAATTTTCGGAATCCGGGCACTTGGGCTAGAGGGTTGCTTTATCAACATTTTGAGCGAAGTTGGGAAGTGGATTAAGTTGATTCGTTATGAGTATTAGAGTATATTTTTATGGGTTTGTGTATTGATTGATAAGTTTTGGAGCGATGGGCATCAGTTTGAGTTGTAAGTTGTTGGAAGAGCTTTGGCATTGGTTATGAAATTTCGGAGCGAGGTAAGTCTCTTTTCTCACCTTGTATGAGGGAATTAACCCCATAGGTTGCGTACGCACGACGTGACGAGAGTCCGTACGTAGCTACTAATTAAGCTTAAGTTTGGGTAGTCTAGGACCCAAATCAATTGTACTTGCGTTGTTTGCACCCTACTTGTTATTTTAATTGCTTAGATCATATTGGAACTTAATAAAAGAATTGTGAAGGGTTGAACTTATTTACTTGAGTTTTGGATGGGTCACTTGACCGCTAATGAGAATTGATATTTCTTTGTATATTTGCTTCTTAATAAATCTTGAATCAGTTATTTTAATGTATTTTTCTCTTCTTGTGGAGCGGGCCGAACACTCGGTAGGAAATAGATGCATCTATGATTTGTGCCGTTCGACCCTCGGGAGTACACAATTTATATATTTGTATGTTGGATCGGGCCGCATGACCTCGACATAATTCATGCGTAAAAATTCTTGTAGTCCAATTATAATTGGTATTGTCTCTTTGGCTCGAAAGATTAATTTGTTAAGTAATGGAAATTGAATTTTGGATTTACTATCAGTGAAAGAGTTGTTTATTTATTTCTCGTTATTGAGTTTTCAGCCGTGTTTATATACTCCATGCTTAACTAAAATTTAGGTACTTTATTGTTAGCCATAGTAAGGGTCGAATCCGACATCTCGTCACTACTTTTTCGAGGTTGGACTAGATACTTACTGGGTACGCGTCGACTTACGTACTCATGCTACACTTGCTGCACATTTTGTGCAGGTACATATATGTCTAGTGGTCTTGGAGGCGCAGAGGCGCGGCTATTGCGGGGACTTAGATGAGCTGCATCCCGTGTTACGAGTCCGCAACACACAGAGTCTCCACCAGAGTTATTTAAATTTTACTGTTTAATTTGTATTCTAGACAAATGTAGTACTTTATCATATTTTCTAGTTAATGCTCATGCACTCGTAACGCCGGGTTTTGGAGGTTTCTACGGGTTGTTCAACATTGTAGTTCGTGTAAATCATTCACTCTGTAAAATTCTAGTTTTATACTATATAATTAATAAAAATTATAATTTCAAATTACTAAAATGAGAAGTAACCGTTGACTTATTTGACGATGGTGTTAGACGCCATCACGAACTTTAAGAAATTTTGGATCGTGACAATTACTTTGGTAATTGCAAATTTGCGATGCTCGCTGTTCAAGTTGTCAAATTCATTAGCTACAAGTTCTAACCAAGGAGATAATTTGAGTTCTCGTTTTAAATTTCAATAAAGTATCGCGTCAAGTTAACCTTGACAACCAATTTAGGGTGTATTTGGTGGAAAATATCTTTCATGAGAAAAAAGGTGATTTTCTCACTTTTTTTATTTTGTATTTGATAAAGAGGCAAAAAAATATATTTGAAAAAAGAATATTCAAGGGTGTGATTTAATGGTCAATAAAGTGTGTGAAAACTATAAGGTCTCAAGTTCAAAGAAGAACGAGGGCAAAAAAAACTAGGTCATTTCTTTAGAAGTGCGAAGGTACTTTTAGAGAGTAGCAATTTGTGTTTGGGCAATTCCTTTGAGAAGTATTTTTATAATATTTGATAAGAAAATTGTGTTTGGCCTTTTTCAAAAAGTACTTGTGAGTGTGAAATTACGATAAATTAGGGGTTGCCCGACGAGTTGTGTGGCCTAAAGCCAAACTTTATGAGGGGCCTTAATTTTTTTTTAAAATATTTATTTATTTGAAGTCTATTTTTCTAGCATTTTTTAGATACAAAGTTATTAATATTTTTTTTTATAATCAATAACTCCTAATAAGTCTTTCTTAATTGACTATATAACTAATTCATTTAACCTTTCTTGAGACATTGTTGATCTTAGTAAGATTTTATCAATTTAATTTTAAAATTTTCTTTCTGCTGAAGCGACGGTAACATGAGTTATTAACATTATTCGATAAGTAATATAGGCATTGAAAAAAGAATCAAATCTTTTTAGTTGACCGAGTGTATCAACTAAATTGTTATCTTCTAATTGTACTATTTTTTCTTAATATTTTTAATTCCGAAAATAAATCTAAACCATCAATATCGAATTGATTATGATGCTTTAGTGATCTTAATTTTTACCGTTGAATAGAAAACCAAAAATATTTCATATGCTTCGAATTATTCAAATCTATTTTGAAGTGAAAACATAGCCTTGTCTAATATGTATAAAGTAATCAACTCCAAAAGACTCTTCAAAATATTTTGATATTTTATTATCAACATTCTCATCAAATTGTTATTTCCTATATATCATATGTTTCTTACGAAATTCGCGTTCGATATTCATTTCAAATGCAATTTTCGTGATAGAAATCACAGCAATTGCAAATCCTAAAGAGATTATTACGAAATACAATGACACATGGGTTGAAAAGTTGGAAAACATAAGTTGGAAATGACACATGTGAGAGTTTGGAAGGGACAGAAAAAATTCAAAAATTAGAAGAAACTATTTTTAAAAAATATTTAAACCAACTGATTTTTTTAAGTATTTTCGTTTTCCTCCTTACCATACACACTCTTAGAAACGAAAAAGGGCCTAATATCCCTAAAGTATCGGATGTGGTACAACAAAGCCCTCCTTCCTTCTTTTCGAATTAAAAAAAACACTTATCGTTTAACTTTTGGCTCAGTTGTGCCTTTATTTCTAACAACCTTCTATTTTAAAAAAAACTTTTTTATAATCCACGTGTTATTTTTTCATTGGCTGAACTTAAAATCCAACCCTATACACAAACCCCTTCGTAACCCGCCCCATTACCGAACCGCCCCCCTTAATTTATTTTAACCCAAAGAATCCATTCTTTAAAGACACAACAACATCGTCTTCTTCTTCTTCCTCCTCTTTTCTCAACGGTGAACTTTCAAAACAAACATATGATTTTCTAGAAAGTTTTCCATTGATTTCATCAGCCATGATTCCCACAGGATTTTCAAAGGGAATGTCAATAACTGAAAATACAAGGGGGGGGGGGGGGGGGGGG